>JAIUCV010001160.1:0-166211 GCA_026724425.1 Erythrophleum ivorense
ACAGCCAAGAGGGAATGAGTTTTGAACCAAAGCAAGAGTTAATCCTAAGAATTAGGATGTGGGTAGCAAGAATGTGCAAAGAGTACAAAAGGACAACCATGAATTTGGAAGATAGAAAAGTTAGGGGTTTGTGAACATAACCAAAAATATGATTTTATCAAGAGTTCCCAAGCTAATGTGAGTGTTTTTATGAGTTCCTAAGACCCTTAAGAAGCCTCCCATATGCACCTCCCATCCAAGAAGCAAAGAAAACTCCATGGGCTTCCTATAGAGTGCATGTCTTGGCCTAAGCTAGATGGAGTACCTAGGGAGTGTTTTAATTTTTCTAAGCCTAGTTTTGCTTCATATATGATGGTAGAGTATGAGAGGAAGCCTCAAAAAAATTTTAGAATTCATAGATAATGTGATGGAGCTATAGGTTCCATATTGTAACTTAAGGAAGTAACATATAACTAGGCTCCTCAATTAATTGTGTGATGGCTTCAAAGAGTCTAAATGGAGTCAAGAACCATAGATGGAAGGATAGAATAGAGCCAAGATCATGAATTCCCAAAGTTGCTTCATTAGGTACCTTATGGAACTATAATTGAACATTATGAATAACTAAGTTCTTCTAGGATGTATGTGGCTTTAGTGAATGTTCCAAGAGTGTAATTGGATCCCATTTGATGTGTTTAGGCCAAAGGAATCAAGCTCCACCTCTTTGTGGGTGTTTGGCTGAGGGAGAGGAAGAAATTCCAAAGAGAAAAGTATGTTCTTGCATATAAAGTAGCTTTCTCTCCTTTCTCTCATGCATGTTTGGGTGTTTTTCTTGTCTTTGAATGTGTGTATGTGCATGTCTAAGCTATAAAAAATGTTTCTAGTATATATGTACATGCCATGGTACCATGATGCTTTGTTTTGTGCTTGAAAGATGCTTTATGAACATGTTTTGACTTGTATGAGCTTGTTGAAGCTAAAAGTCCCTTAGCTAAGGTGAGGATGAGCCAAAAGTCCCTATGAATGGGTGAGACAAAGCCAAAAGTCTCTAGAAGAGTGAGGCTTAGTTAAAAGTCCTTAAAAATGGGTGAGGTAAGTCTAAAAGTTTCAAAGAGAATGGGTGAGGGCAAAACCATTGTCTTGGCAAGCCTATGTATATTGTATGTGACTTCTTGAATGAAGGAAATGTTCTATGTATGTTTATGAATTTTAAGATAGCCATGCATGCATTTTTAGACTCGAAATTGCATCCATTATTTGTGTTTGAAAAGCAAAAGGGTTATTGGGATTCCTAGAATCTCACTCTTCCTTTCTCATTACTTAACATGTCTAGGAGGATCAAGTAAGCCAAGAAATGGGAGCCACCATACTTCAAGGCAAGGAGATTTGCAAGGAATTTGTTAAGTAGTTGTTTTTTTTACTATCTTGTTGTCAAAAGATGTAACCCAATAATGTATATGATGTATAAGCCCTTGAACACTTGTAAATGTATGGATATATAGTGTATGTATGAGAATTGGACCCATATGAATGATAGTGTATGCTTTTGACATGGAAATACAAAATAATGCATGTATGTTCCTTGTGTATATCATCAAGCGGGAGAGTGAATTTGTGAGCTCTGGGTTCTTGGACCCTTGGGACATGTTCAGTAGGGTATTTTTATACTTTCCCATGTGCTCAAGTGGTCCTAGAAAAGCTAGAAGCCAAATTGAACCATTCTTGACCCTTAAAGAGGCATAAAAATGCCATTTTGCAACCCTATATCACAAATTGACTGATAAGCATGATATTTTATACATTTTATTCTCCTTAATTTAGACATTTTCGTTCCAAATATGGTTTTAGGAGTCTAATTAAATGGAATTTGGTTTTAGTAACCATTTTCTACATTTTAGGAATTAATTTACAAATTATTGGATTTTAATGCATAAATTTATCTTAAATAATTTTGTGAAAAATTCCTATTTGATTTTTCCCACTCTTTTGTGCAGAATTTCAATGGACAATTAAAGCTTGAATGGTAATTTTGATTTGGAGAAGGGATGAGCTTCAAGTATACATGTGTGCAACTAGAGAGAAGGCTTCATTTATTATGATAATCATAAGAAAACATGTAGCACTCTTCTCTCAAGTTCATCCACATAGCTTCAAACACCATGTAATTCTAATATGGAGGAAAACACAAGAGACAACACGAGTTTCTCCTTGACACATGCAAAGCAAAGGGTCCAAGCTCTCACACTCACGTTATAGCAACCCTTTCTTGTTTACATGCATGGAGCACACCGAAGCTTATAGAGAAGAACCTATGAGTTATGAGAAGCTACATGAAATATAGCTGGAACAGAGAAAGCAACATGAGGGATTAAATGAAGGAAGCACGAGTTGTGGTGGAGTGAAAGAGCTTGGTTTTAACATGGAAGAGCTGAGAAGAAGTAGCTTCTGTTTTGGAGAGCTAGACAAAGAAGAGATATGAAAAAGAAGTTTGGTTCTGACGTGAAGAAGCTGGAAGTACCTACATGGGAAGCAAATGAAAAGCATGAAGTAGCTCAAGTGGAGGATTTAAATGGAGGAATCACATGGAAACTAAAGGAACACGTTGAAGGGAAGAAGAAGCATGCAAGGCTAACATATGAATGATTAAAGCTAAATGAGCTGGGAGCTGGGAGCTTGTAAGAATAATGAGCATGCGAAGAGCAAAAATGAAGCCACAAGGTTATGAAGCTGCATGGAGGAACACGTGAGAAGTTGACATGGATTGCTACGGGTTAAACGTGTGATACAAAAAGAAAAGTAAGGAGCAGCTGGACGAAGCAGAAACACAAGAGAAGGAGTTAAGGTTTTCAAACGTGGAAAGAGCGGGGAGGAATTAAACTCTGGCAGAATGTGATGAAAGCTCCAGCTACTGGTTATAGAAGCATGAGCTAGGCTGGAGAAGAACAGCAGAGCATGAGAAGAAGGAAGCTACGAGCTGAAGCTTGCATGAGCTGGGAGAACTAGCTACGAGTTAAAGGAGAAGGCTGGAGCTGAAAAAGAAGAAGAAGCTACGTCTTTAGCACGAGGGAGCTCTGGCTGAACGAGGAGAAGCAGCTGAGCACGTGGAGTTTAAAGGAAGCAAGTGGATTATTATATTCATAATGGGGCCCATTCTCATACACACATCCATGCAGCAACGTCCTCTTATACGTAAGAACTGCATGAAGGCCAACATGGAAAATAATTAACAAAGCTACGGGTTTTTCTTGATAAGAAGGAAGAATGAATTCATGGAGAGAGCTGAAGAGAGCACGTGAAAAATAAGAAGAACAGAAGATGCAGCTCGTGTTGAGATAAGAAGAATTCAGCTCCATGTATAAAACGCACGAAAAGAAGAGGCTCTAGCACGTGACTTTTAATAAGGAAGGAAGCATACTTCATTCACGTCTCTACACTCCATTCACGCCTTTGATCCATCCTCATCCATTCGCAGAATTCACTTGACTCACATCTCTATAATTTCAAAACCCTTGCCTATTTAATCAAGCCATTCATTCATTCATTCATTCAGCCATCATTCACCAATCCATTCACGCAGCCATATTCAATCATTCATCCATCCTCTTAATCCAATCCATCCATCCACTCTACCTCCATTCCATCTTCCATCTCCAACATCCCATGAAGTTCTAATTCATCTTGAGGCTAGCTAGGAGGAAGCCTTGGAAAAGCTTGAATCCATGGAGAAAAATTCAAAATTTCTTGGCTAAGGACTTCTCTATTTTCCTACACTTTTTCTCTTTCATATATTGTCTTGGTTAAGTTATATTTGATAGGAAATTTATGTAATTGTAATTAGTGGCTGGTTAGACACCAATTAGGGAACCTTTTTGTTGATTAATTGATTGCATTAGACATTGATTAATTTCAATATTATTTAATTTCCCATGTGTGCTTCGAAGGTGTTCGATAAAATACATGAGTGGAATTATGTGCTTGAATGTTTTCCTTAATGTTTAGTTGGTTATTTAAATATTTTAGGATGATGATTCAGAGGCAAATCAATTAGTTAATCAATCAAATTGAGTGTTCATTGATCTTAGAAACAAGAATTGATAATTTAATATGGATGTGAGGTTTCAATTCAACATTAAATCGTTAATCTCTTGAATCTTGAGTGGTTACCCAAGATAATTTGTTATGAACACAATTAGGAACTCTTAGGCCAAAATTAATCACAATTGGATTAGGATAAGGATAGTGGATACCAAGGGACGAATCCAAAGCTAGTCACAAGCCCATCTTTCACCCATAATTCACCCAATTAGGTAGAATTTAGGAATTTTAATTCAATTTAGTTTTAGGTTAGTTTAATTCAATAAAAACCCCCTTAGTTTAGAATTTTTTTAGAGTCTTTTAGCATTTGGAAAACTCAATTAAACATTGAACTCCAATTCCAAGGGAGATGACCTAGGTTGTGCCATTAGCTACATATTTTACTAACCTAGTATGCATATTTCACATTTATCATACTTTTATATACTCAAATTTTCTAATGAACAAGTTGATTAAATCAATGTATAAGGAATTTTTATATTTTTGGATGACGATTCACTTCTTAAAGATAATTCCTCTAAAAAAAATTCAAAATAATTTAGTCTTAAGTAATTCTTAGTCAATCTCACAGTTAATCCATTCAAGGAAAACTTATATATGAATCCCTTTTGTCAAGTGCATTATAATTAAAATGCTTTGCACTTTTCATGTTAAAAAATTAGGATAACAAGATAGTTTGCCCAATGTTCACTTTGTTGTGGTGCTCTTTTATGAGCTCTATCTTGTTTATACATCTAAGAAAATTGACCTTTCTTTTGACTATTAGGTTTTCTTTTACAAGTTCCCATTACTGGGAAGGGAATGAATTATAATCTTGACCCAAGAGACTTTTGGTATAAAGTCTTCCTGCTTGTATTAGCTTTATTCTAAGATATTATTTTCTATTAAGTGAGCTTTTATATTCTTGTTCAGTTTCTTGGCAATTTTCTACAATTTCTTTAGTTCATTAGCATTTTCAAGCCTAGAAAGACCTTTCTGTGAAGCTTATGTTTTATTATTATTGGAATTCTTTTATATCTCTTAAGTTGATATCTTTTCCAACTACTTTAGAAAGAAATATTTCTCTAAGGTATGTTAGGCCATGCTTAATTAAGTTTTCTCCACCATTTTCTTCTTATGACAAATTAAAAACTTTTAAATTGGTTGATCTAACAATTATTATTTTACCTATTCCACTAATGCCACAAACTATTACCATTTGGACTTTCTCATTAGCATAAACATCCAAGTGGAAGTTTACTTTTAACACTTAAGTACTCAAGACTCAAGTGTGACTAAGTAATTAGCTATATGTAAAGATATCTTATTTACCTTTCTAGAGACCTCTTTAATTATTAAAAAAATGTTTTTCCTCTTCATATAAAATTACCATAACTTAACTAATTTTAATAATCTAATTTTATAACATAAGTTTACAATTCTTAAGGCTCCTATGTGTTTTATGTGTATTGTAACATTATGAAATAATATCTAAATATAGCCAAAACATATACTCATAGATAGCTCATAATTTTAGGCAAAATGATCAAAACCACTCCAAATGCCCCTCCCCCTACACATGTTCCAAGGAGGCTATTGTTATTTTTTTTATATGTTGATCCAAGAGAAAACAAACAAAAATGGCCTAAAATAAAGCCCAAAGGAAACAAACAACCAAAAAGTTACAAGAAAAGGCCTTAAAAAAAGGCTTGACCTAAAGCCTTCATAAGTGAAATACACATTTCACTTAATCCTCCAAAATGGCATGTTGTTTAGCAGCTCTTCAAACACAACTTTCATATAATGCCAAAACAAACTTATCATTTTCTTTGGCCTCCAAAATGACGTGTTGTTTACAATCATCTTCAACCTTAAGCTAGGTCAACCTGACCTAACTGAGACCTAGTTTTTAATCTGATTGATTTAGGATCTCTGGTGTTTCATTTTAGGTGGTTCAAAAGTCTAAATTACTCATAATTTCACAAGGAATCAATCTATCAAATCAAAATTGATAAAAACCATGTAGAAGAACCTAGATTATCAAGGCCAAAAAAGCACCAACATTTTTACCAAAATAATACACTCTATCATTATTCCTCTAAACCAATTCATAAAAGAGAAGGTAAAACAAGATGATATAGTAAGGTGAACAATAATATAGCCAAGTAGGATGCAAGCAAATTGAATTTTGTTTGTACTTCTCTAATGTTATCTTGTTCTCGCAATTTCATGCATCCCTTTCAAATTATTTACCATTTTTTCTTTTTATATTAAGGCATTATTATTTAATATAATTAGAAAAAAAATTATCCTATTATGTCATGTTAACATCCCAGAATCACAATTTGAATAATGCAAAGAAGAATTTCCAATATCACAAATACTAGAATTACATGTAACTAGAACTATAAGCTCTGATACCAAATTAAATTAATTAAGTAAAACAAAATAATTTTTTAAATTAAAATAAGAGAATAATTACAGCCAAAAAGAAAAACCACCTTCTAGATTGCTTTAATGGTTATATAAAATCACATGGGAGACTTTATGCTTTGTTTTCTATAACACCCCATAATTAATTAAGGTATTAATCACGAATTAGATTAATTAGGCATAATTAATATGGGTTTGAAATTTAATTGGGATAAAAATTCTATCTAGGCTTAAATTAATAGATCATGAGAAAAGGCTAATGGGGGCCTAATTGGTTAGGTGCAGACCCAACCTAATTTAGTGTGATGGAGGCCCAAGATCCACCTTGTATAGACTCTTCTAAGTGGACCAATGACTCTTGTGCAGACCCAAAACCTTTGGGCTCTTAAAATTTGGTCTGGCCCAATTAAATTTCAGCAACCCATTGCATATAAAACTGGCCCAGTAAAATTCTGCAGCCCAACACTCTAAAAACTGGCCCAACAAGCAAAAATCTGAAGCCCAAATGAAGTTGGACCTTGGAGCAACCCATGACCCATCTTTGACCCAACTTAAACCCACCTAAAACCCTAATACATCAGCCTCTTCCTCCCACTTGCTGAAACATAAAACTCAAGAAGCAAAATTCGGAGGTTGAGAATGAGGCTAGGGTTGGAGGCAAAGATTCTGCATTTTCTCACATTTAGAGCAAGATTCAGCCAAGGTAATAGTAATACAACTTAATCTCCTCATCTTCCTCTTTAATTTGGTCCGATTAGTTTTTCATTTAGAGCATTTTCACTCTACCCAAAATCTGAAATGGGGGAATTTGGGGATTTTCTTGGTGAAATTCGTAGGTTGAGATTAGGGCTGACCTTGGGTGAGTTTAAACCCTCCATTATGATGCTTCAATTGTTAATTTGAGACCCCCATAGCTGATTTATAAAATGGGTATTAATTATGTACGAATTTGCTTAGGATTTTAGGTGGAATATTGAGTTTTCTGGTGAAGGACATTTTAATCCGAATTTGGGACTAATAGTGGCTGAGTAAGTGATTCTTAGGTAGTCATTAGCATCTTAAATTCTTTGAGTATTGATTATAACTGCTAATGATGAATTAGAGTAGTAATTCTATGATGCTATGGTTATAGGAGGATTTCTGCACCATTGGTGACTGTTGCAAGTGTCTACAAGTGAGGTAATCGGGTTTATATCAATTCTATGTATATATTTGATTTAATTTCATATGTTGCTGTATATGAATGATTTGAAATGTTGAATGAATTGGTTGGCTATCCATTGAATTATGATTGGACCTTGTGAGTCCATGGTGGAGCTGTGGTGCAGCTACCACCCGTGCATATGCTTCGATCGAGCACCGGGTTATGATCAAACCCAAATGCACTGAGCCCCGGTTGTGCTCAATAGGGAGAAGGTGCTGTGGACGGGCCTTTCCCGGTGTTAATGGCCTTTAACATGTGATAATATGATTGCTAGTATGGGATAGTAATCATGATAGCCCAATTGTTTCATTTGCTGATATGATGGATATGATTCTGATGATTGATTTTGATTCATGCTTATATGCTAATTAAATTGGATATATGATGGAATTGCCTTGGTTATTGAGATTTATATCTCACCCCGTTTTATGGGATTAACATTTCAGGTGAAAGTTCTTCGGGTAAGGATAAGGGTAAGCAAATGGATGAACATCCATGAGCTGAGGCCGGGTGTGGAGAGCTACACTTGGTCTGAGTAGAATAGGGTAGATGCAATTTTGTTATTAGTTTACATAGCATCACATGTAATCATATTGCCAAGTGTAGGCGTTCATATTTTGTTTGCTTGAAATATAACCGTTAAGGATTTAAATCTCATTGTAGTTGAATACTAATGTATGAACTTATAGCATTATATATATATGTAGTTTTGCTGAAATTGTGATATTGATCACCATATGGGAGTTGTAGTTATATGATGCCTTTGAGGTAAGCTATTGTTGAAGGGAATCTCTATGGAAGTTGCATGGGATGTAAATTATTGCTAATGCATGTGATCTTGCTGTCATATATTCTTGAATTTGCTGATATGAACTAGTGGGACAAGTAGGAAGTAGCATTTAAGTTTTGCAATGGTAATGGATGGATTGATGGGTAAATAGGGTAGATAAACACCATTAGGATCACATAAAACAAGGGTAGGTGGACCTAGAGTGTTCCTAAGATGAGATTTGGAGTGTAGAGGGCGAAATTTGGGTAATATGGTCACAGGAGGGAGTCCTGCCGTGGCCAAGAAGGCTTCGCCGCGGCCAAATGAGAGACAGAGTCGAAAGGCGCCGCGGCACAACGAACCTAGCCGTGGCGTGAAGTGAAAAAAATCGCCCAGGAGGGTAACAAAACCAAAACTCGCTGCGGCGCGAGTCGAGGAAATAAAAATTAGTGTTGGACAGAAGCAAAACTCGCCGCGGTGCGAATATATTGCGCTGAGGCGAGAATCCTGGGAGTTGAGTAGTAGTTCCAGGAGGCATTTTCGCCGCGGCGCCACATAGGTTGGCCATGGCGAAGGTCCAGCCGCGGCGAGATTTGTAAAACTTATCCATGGGAAGAGATGATATAAGAATACTTATGGGAGGTTAATGGGTATTAAAACTGATGGACGGTTGAATCATAAACCCCTTATGGTAGTAAGATTTCTTTTATACAAATTTTGTTTTGTTGTGGTGGTATGGTGATGACCCTAACATCAAGGTTCAAATTTCCTCATATTTTCGTAATGTGGTAAAATATAATGACTTCAAACCTTGATCATTAATTAATAATCTTGTATTTAACTATAATTACAATGATAAGAAGATAGGGTTGTCACATTTTCATAGTAGATCAATATTTTTTAAGTGTGTGTTAGAGTTCTACCTAACCTCCGATTCATTTGCCTCTTAAGTACAGTTTTAATAACTCTTATCCAACTAATAAGATATATTAAATAAGATATATAACTCCTTAGTTTAAATTCAAATGTTAATTATTAGATAATTAATTATCACAACTTCTTTTGAGATAATAACCAATTATTCTAATAATTAATTGTGTAACATCTTAAATCAAAATTAAGATATTTAATTAATCAACGGATAAATCTAACACTTTAAAATACTAAAAATTGTTAATTAATCAAAGGTGATAATGTATGTTAATTCAGTTAGTAAGAATAATATTGTGCCTTGTCAATATGTGTTCAAGTCCGTTAAGGAGCAAATGTAACGTATTCAGAAGTTTTGTTACCTTCATAAAAATGGCATCTCCCTTTGGTACAGCCTCAAACATATCTCCTGCCACGTGTTCCACACCTATAACATGAATTGAAAATTACAATCATTAGTTAATCCTAGTGGCTAGTGAAGCACAATCTATGTTAGTTGAGGAGAATGATTTTTACCAACAAATTATGCTTTGTGGATTGATATTTTTTTTCTTAGTCAAATCATAAGACTCTGAATAAACCCAAGCAGATAGATAATTAATGTTGTGCACACTAGCTTTAATTAAAGATAATATATACCAGGATAGGGAGGGGCGTGTTGGATGACCTGAGGCAGGTCAAAATTGATAGCCTTAAGACGAGGGTATTTGGAAGTGATCAAACTGAGGCTTAGCCCAAGGCCACCTCCAACATCCACAAGGGAGTTGAGGTGCTCAAAACCTTTATAGGATTGCAGAACCTTCTTCATAACTATAGAAGTGTGATGAATCAATGCTGTGTTGAAAAGTTGGTTGAACTCAGAGTCCAAGCCAAGGTACTCAAACTTGTGCAAACCATGATGAGCCCTTTCAAAAGCTATTCCTCCTTCCAGAATTGCGTCTTTCAGATGAAACCTAGCAGTCAAATTAATCAGCAATACAAGTAAAGGTCAATAATGGAGTGAAATTCAATAACATAGGTTAATAACTGGGGTAGCTCATGATAGCATATTATTAGTCATATAAACATAGATTCACCAGCTTTCCAAGAAGGCCTTGTGCTGAACCAAGGTCATGAGGGGCCCCAACGACATAGCATGATCAGCATCATGAGCGAAGAACTTGGAGGCAGGGGCAAGGCTATAGAGTCTGACTCTGTGGTACGTAGTGGACCCAATCCCTTCTTCGTCAGCATCAGTAGCACAAGAGGAATGAAGCAGAGAGTGAGTAGCGAGGAGCCCGAGAACGCGGTCCAGCATTTTGGGTGCCTCTGCGTTCTTGGTTGGAAGCTGCTGCGCGATGTCGTTGGCAGAGAGCTTGGCTCCTTCACCGGCTTTGGCTATGATGTCAAAAATGCCTAGCTCGAATGTCGTTTGCAACGCCATGGACAGAACACTGGACATCACCAGTTGCATGGCATGGCTGAAGCTTTCTTCGTCTTCTTCTTGTCCTTCTTCTCCTTCTTCTTCAAGGTCATTTAGTTTTGAGCCATTAGATTTCAATGTCAGGGTCAGGGCCATCTGGATTTGGATTGTGGCTTTATCAATTTAGTGATGATTCTCTAAATATGCAACCACAACTACGTTCTCCACTTCCATCCTCACATTGGGGGTATTACACATTTCTAGGGGGATCGATGTCATTTCATAGTTGATCCTACCTTGCAACCCAATAGTATAATCTTTATTTTTATTTTTATTTTTATTTTTATTTTTTGAAACTTGGAAAGAGGATTGGATATTTCCAATATCGAAAATAATTTAAAGCATATTCCCATTTGCCCAAACAAATGGGAATACATATATCGATGTAGGTATATTCACATTTCCAACACCTGTTGTATATATTGATTTTGATAAATACATGTAATTATATATATACTGATTTTAATTTTTAAAGTCTCAAAAGCATAGTTTAAATATATAATTGCTTCTTATATTCACTGTAAAAATAAATTTAATAAAAAATAAAATATAATAAAATGTATTAAAGCTTCTCAAAAAAAAATTTCATCTCTATCATCCAAGGCTAATGTAATACTCTGTACTTTAACTTTTATTGTCACAAAATTCTTTCTTTCTTAGTTTCTTTAACCAAATTCTTCACTCACTATAGAATTAAAGTTTCCTAACAAAATAGAAAATGTCCTTCTTATAGATAGTTTAGCTATTTATATTAAAAATGACATTGCTAGTAATTTTACTACAAAAGAAATTATAGATGAATTTTATTCAATCATGAATTGAAAAGCATGATCCTAATAGCTAATATATATTGCAACTCTTGCAATATATGCTTTGCTTGTATTAATGTAGTTATATTTATATTGATGTTCTTATACTTCCCTAATTTTTTTTATTATGCATGTGTCTCAAGTTTTTAATTTTAATTAATTTTATTATTATATCAATTTAATAGATACTTTAAAATTCTATTTTTTTTAATAGTTATAGTGTTTGTATTAAGTACATGTTTTTCCACCCATATTATCTTTTCTAGTTCGGTCCCTGACTGTACGCCTCCATTTAGAGTCAACTTTTAAAAAAGACATTGCACCATATATAAGTTTCCATATGTTAACCAAATGGCAAGTAGAAAAGCATGCATGTTTTGAAAAACTTTTAAAGTTTTAATTTTCCTAAAATAAAAGTTTGAAATATTTGAGTCTCCTAATTTATTCAACCGAGGACTCTATGACTCACCAAGAGTCAAGTTTGTGATAAGATAATCCACCATATAAGGCTCCATCTTTTAGCCAAATGGCAAGTAGATAAATATGCATGTTTCACATAATTTTTAAAATTTTAATTTTTCTAAAATAAAACTTTCAAAAAATTAGTCCCCTAATTTATTTGGCCAAGTCAATAGGGATAGACCCATGTTATGCAGTTTGGGGACACCCCCGTCAAAAAAAAAAATTATAGGTACCATGTATGTGTATGTATATATTATCATTCTTTTCCTAAAATGTCTAATCTACCCCCATAAATTATTCATCTACCCTTTTTAATTTTTTAAAACATACTTTTAAAGACATAACTACCTTTTACATTGACCTTAAAAGTAAATTTTATAAAACAAATATTATAATACAAATACATTAGAGCTTCTCCAAGAAGCTTTTGATATGCATTCTCAAAGAAAAACAAATGATATACTCTCCACTTTTCGGCTCCACACTTTCACAAAATCTCTTCCATTTTGGCTTCTTTAACCATATTTCCACTTACTATAGCAAGGCTTTTGTAATAAAATAGAAGATGACTTTCTTGCATATAACTTGGCTATATATAGTGAAAAGGAGATTGCAAATAATTTTACTATAAAGGAGATTATAGACGAGTTTTATTCAATGTATAATTGAAGAGCATATAGCATGATCTTAAAGGCTAATATATATTGCATCACTTCCATTATATGTTCTACTAGTATTAAGGTAGTTATATTTATTTTGGTGCTATTATATTTCTCTAATTTATTTTTATTATGTGTCTTTAGTTTTTAATTTTAATAAATTTTATTATATCAATTGAATAGATGTTTTAAAGTTGCAATATTTTAGTATTAATAGTTCTTGTATTAAGTACATATTTCACCCCCCACACTCTCTTTCTCTGGTTTCATCCTTGACTTTGTGCCTCCACCTAGCGTCAAGTATTTAATAAGAGAATACACGATGCAAGGCTCCATCTTTTAGTGAAATAAAAAGTAGATAAGCATGCATGCTTCACATAATTTTTAAAATTTTAATTTTTCTAAAAGAAAATTAAAAAAAATTTGAGCTCCCTAATTTTTTCAGCTAAGGACTCTATGCCTCCTCCTTGAGTCAGGGTTTTTTAAAAACAGTGTGCCATATAAGGCTCCATCTTTTAGCCAAATGGCAATTAGATAACCTTGCATGTTTTACATAATTTTTAAAATTCTAATTCTTCTCAAATAAGACTTTAAAAGAGTTGAGTCCCTTAATTTATTTAGCTAGCATCATCTAGGAAAAATCCATGTTATGCCCACTAGCCCAAATTGATAGGTGTTATGTATTTATATAATATTATCCCCTTACTAAAATTTTTAATCTACTTCTAAAAATTTTTTATCTGCCTTTTTAAATTTTTAGTATGAAAAACATACGTTTAAAGAAATAAATGCCTCTTACATTGACTATAAAAGTAAATTTGATAAAACAAATAAATATAATAAAAATATATTAAAGCTTCTTGATATAGAACAAATAAATACGCCTTCTAATAAAGACTAATGATATACAGTCCACTTTCTGGCTCTCACTCTTTCATAAAATCCCTTCCTTTTTTGGTTTCATTAATCATATTCTCCACTCACCATAAAAATAAAGCTTCATAATAAAATAGAAGATGATCATTTTCTTGCATATAATTTAGCTAGTTATATTGAAAAGGAGATTGCAAGTAATTTAACTTCAAATGAGATTATAGATGGGTTCTATTTAATCAACAATCGATGAGCATGTTTCTAAATGCTAATACATATTCCATCACTTATAGTATGTATTTTTCTTATATTAAGGATGTTACATCTATTTTGGTGTTATTAGGCTTCTCTAAGTATTTTAATATGTGTACTAGTTTATAATTTTAGTAAATTTTATTATTATATCAATTCAATAAATATTTAAAGTTTTATTTTTTAGTAGTTATTGGTGCTTGTATTAAGTATATATTTTCACCCCAATACTGCCTTCTTTTATTTTGTCCTTGGCTCTATGCATTCACCTAGGGTCAAGTTTTTGATAAGACAATGCACCATATAAGGCTCCATCTTTTTGCTAAATGGCCAGTAGATAAGCATGCATGTTTCAGATAATTTTTTAAAATTTTAACTTTTGTGAAGTAAAAGTTCAAAGATTTGAGTCCCTAATTTATTCAAACAAGGACTCTATGCTTCCCCAGGAGTCAAGATTTTGATAAAACAATGCAAATATAAGGCTCTAACTTTTAGCCAAATGGCAAGTAGATAAGCATGCATGTTTTGCACAATTTTTAAAATTTTAATTTTTTTTCAAATAAAACTTTTAAAATGTTGAGTCCTTTAATTTATTCAACTAGGGTCATTTAGGACAGTCATATGTTGTGCAATTTGGGGGTAGGGTATAGGTAATATGTATGTATATAATACAATTCCCTTCCTAAAATTTTTAATTTGCCTCTAAAATTTTTCATCTACCTTTTTAAATTTTTTAAAGTTTGAAAAACATACTTTTAAAAATAGAAATGCCTTCAAAATTGATCATAAAAGTAAGTTTTATAAAAATAAATATATTAAAAATATATTAAAGCTTCTTTAGGAAGCTTTTGATTTACATTTTTCAAGACAGACTAATGACATATAGTCCACTTTTTGACTTTCACTCTTTCACAAATGTCTTTCTTTTTTGGTTTCATTAATCATATTCTCCATTCACTATAAAAATACCACTTGGTAATAATATGGAAGTTGAATTTATTGCATATCATTTAGCTAGTTAAATTGAAAGGAGATTACAAGTCATTTCACAATAGAATAGATTATAGACGAATTATATTTAATCAAGAATTGACGAGAATGTTCCTAAATGCTAATATTCCATCACTTATAGTATATGTTTCTCTTGCACTAAGGATGCTATATTTATTTTGGTGTTATTAGGCTCCTCTATTTTTTTATGTATCTCTAATTTATAATTTTAGTAACTTTTATTATTATATCAATTCAATAGATACTTTAATTTTTTATTTTTTAGTAGTTATTAGTGCTTGTATTAAGTACATATTTTCACCCTAATACTATCTTTTTTGGCTCCAACATTAACTTTATGCCTCCACCTAGAGTCAATTTTTTAATAAGACAATGCACCATATAAGGCTCCATCTTTTTGCCAAATGGTAGATAAGCGTCATGTTTTTGATAATTTTTAAATTTTTAATTTTTCTAAAGTAAAAGTTTTAAAAATTCAAGTCCTCTAATTTATTTAGCTAGGGACTCTATGCTTCCTCCAATAGTCAAGTTTTATATAGGACAATGCATGATAAAATGCAACATTTGGTATTCTTAAACTGGGTTAAACCTTAAGACTAGGGTTAAGGCTTAGACATGAGGACCAAGAGCTTAATTGATATGAGAAAGAATGGCCACTATTGGTTTAAAGAACAAAAAGTGGCACTAGATTAGCATGCAGTATAGAAAGGGAAAAACATTAATTTTAAGAAAAGTGTAGTGTCTATCATTTTAATTAAACTGGACTTTAACACAATAGAAGTAAGACATGATAAGAGTATAATAGCAATTAAGATGACAAGAAACGAGGTTATGAGATCACTTACGGTGCAAAAATGGTACCAAAGTGGCTATATATGGTTAAATGACAAACCAATGGTAGAATCATAATTTTGAGCAAAATTTAAGAAACTCAAGAAAAAAGGTTTTAAATGTTAAAATTAAGCTCATTTTCAGGGGTCCTAGAAAACGATAAAGATGGTTAGAAATTATTAAAAACCTTGCAACATTCAAAACGAGATAAATAGTGCTATGTGTAGCAACCCTAATTCTTAATTATTGTGATTAGGCTTAATTATGCAATTAATGATCATAAATCAAGGCCTAAAGTCATTGCAATTAGTTAAAATAGGAAAAAGGTGGGGAAAATTGAACATTGATATTATTAGGGTTATTAGCCAAACCATCACAGCTATTTAAGTCCACAAGTAATCCTAGTTATCTATTAAAAACCTTTGATACATGTTATTACTGATTTCCAATTCATAAAAATCCTTTTATAATGTTTCCAAGTCATTACATCACCTTAACATAGTGAAATTCAAGGTTTCTAGGTCAAAATAAGAGTTTAGGGAAACTTTACCGCAACTTGGACTCATTCTGCTATATCTAGGTTGGTTACTGGAACTTAAAAACAAAGATATAAACCTTGTGTTGTGACTCAAGCCTTCCACACTGCGGCATAGGTGCTCTTGGGAACCTATTATTCAAACTTTTGCGATTGCATAGTAAGCTGGAGTCTAGCTGCGATGAAAGAGTCTCTTGGAACTTTCCAAGCTCACCTCCTATCATACCTTAGTATTCTAGTACCATACTGTTCAATTCAAGATGGCTCATGTAACACCCCAAAAATTAATTAAGGTGTTAATCATAGATTTAGATTAATTAGGAATAATTAATATAGGATGATTGGGCAAGTTAAGTGAATGAGGATTTTAGAGAAATAAATTATTAATATGGGTTTAAGATTTCGATTAGATTAAAACCTAATTTGGGCCCAAAAATTAATTTGAATAAGCCATGGGTAAGGATTTATGGGGGCTTAATGATTTTAGGTTAAGTCCAACTCCTTATCATGAGATTTGGGCCAAGAGAGATCACCTAGTAATAGCCCAATTTGATTTAGTGAAAAGAGAGGCCCAAGACCCAATTTACATGAGCCCTTATAGTTGGCCCAATACACATTATGCAGACCCAAGTTAGATTGACTCTTGGAACTTGGCCTAACCCATCAAATTTCTGCAGCCCAACTTATGAAATAAGGCCCAACAAGAATGAAAATCTGAACCCACAAGGAATTGGGCCATTGGGATGCACATCCCACTTATAGAATTAAGTTTTCTACAGCCTATTTCATCTAGTGCCAACCCACATGAAATAATAAGCCCAATTGGACCTTGGGCTGATGGGTCAACCCATTTTTCATTAAAAACCCTAAGGGTTCAGCAGCCTCTCTCCCCATTGAGCAGAAAACACAAGAGGCAAGGGAGAAAATTCGGAGGTTTAAGGGAGGCTAGGGTTTTACCAACATGGGAGCTCCATTTTTGACTCTTAGAGGATGATTTAGCCAAGGTGAGTTATATATAACTTGACCCTCTCATCTTCCTCTTCATTTTGGTCCGATTAATTTCTGGGTTTGAGTATTTTCATCTCCTTCTCAATTTTGAAATTTGGTGTTGGGTGATTCCTTGCAAGATTTTCGGACTTGGAGGTTAGAGGGAGGATTAGGTAAGCTTTTCCCTTCCATTTTGTGTATCACATTGCTGGAAAATGCTCCTAAGGATGTATTATCATAATGGGTTATGTTATTGTGTGAAATTACAAGGAGATAATGGTGGAAAACCTAATTTTCTGGGCTTGATGATTGAAATGCGAATTTTGGTGAGTCCATGGTGGATTTTCAGAGGTGAGGCTATGGCTGTTGTTAAGTGAGTATATCCTTCCCATTTTGATGCATTTTCTATTAGTTTGAAATCCCTATAGTTGACCTATGATATGGGCTTTAGTTTCATGTGAAATTACCCAGAAATTGGAGTGAACTATGACAATTTTTGGTGTGGGAAAGTTGGAATCCGAAATTAAATTCCTTGGTAATTAGGTGAGTAACCTCTAGTCTGTCATTAGTAGTTCAACTCTTTGGATATTTGATTGTGATTAGAAATGATGATAATTATGCTTGTTATAGGCTTGGTGTGCATTTGGATTATTATGGTAGCTAGGGGAAGAGTAATTGGCTTCATTGAGGTAACTGGGGTTATTCTTCACTTCCATGTATATGTTCATGTTGATCTGATATTGTTTGCACATATATGATTTTGAAATGTTAAATGATTGGTTGACTACTTGAATTGTTATTGTGATTGGACCTTGTGAGTCCATGGTGGAGCTGTGGTGCGGCTACCGCCCGTGCATGTGCTTTGTCGGGCACTGGGTTGTGATCAGACCCCGATGCACTGAGCCCTAGTTGTGCTCATTGGGGAGTTGGTGCCGTGGACGGACCATTCCCGGTGTTATTGGCCATTAACATGTTGTGTATGATTGTTGGTATGGGATAGTAGTCATTGGTAGTTCAACTAGTTCATTTACGAATTGAATTGATGTTTCTGGTATTGATGACATGAAATTGCATTGGATTGATTGACTTGTACATATATATGGAATCTACCCTTTGTTACTGAGATTGTATATCTCACCCCGTTGTGGGCTAACATTTTTAGGGACTGGACCTCTTAGTGGCAAGAAGAAAATTAATGGGAGTTTGCTAAATGGTTTGGTAGCACATCGGTTTAGGAGCTTTGACAAAATGTATTGTAACTAAATTGCTAGTTTTGTATCATTGCTACATTGCATCATGAGTTGCCAAGCATAGGGATTGTATATGTAATTTGATTATCATGGGATTGCACATTTTGATTGTAATTGGCTAATAATGGATAAGTGATTCGATTTTATATGAACATTAAGCATTGACCCCATGCACCTTGTGACCATAATACATTTACTGTCATTTATTCTTGAATTTGCTAATATAAGCTAGTTCGGCAAGTAGGAAATAGTATCTAAGTTTTGCAATGGTAATGGAGGGATTGATGGGTAAATAGGATAGATAAATACCATTTGAGTCATATAAAATGAGAGAAAATAGTCCTAGAGTGCTCCTAGGGTGAGGATTAGAGTGTGTGGGATGAAACTTGGGTAATGTAGTCACAGGAGGGAGTCTCACCGCGGCCAAGAGGGCTTCGCCACAAGCAAATGAGTGACAGTGGCGAGGAGCGCCGCAGCCTGATAAATCGCACCGCGGCGCAAAGGGGGAAAAATTTCCTAAAAGCTGACAGAATGAAAACGCGCCGAGGCGCAAAAATATTGCGCCGAGGCGGAGCTGACAGAATGGAAACTCGCCGAGGCGCAAATATATTGCGCCGAGGCGAGAATCGTGGGGTTGAGAAAAGTAGTTCCAGGAGGCATTTCTGCCGCAGCGCCATGAAGGCTGGCCGCGGCGCAAGTCCCCAAACTTCTATTTTGAGCTTAGAAACCCCAATTTCTTTAATGGTAATGGTAAGAAATGATATAGGAACACTTGTGAGAGGTTATTGGTTATTGAAACTGATGGACGGATGAATCATAAACCCTTTATGACAGTAGGATTTCTTTTATGCAAATTTGGTTTTGTTTGTGGTGGTATGGTGATGACTCTAACATCAAGGTTCAAATTTTTCCATATTTTCACAATGTGATGCATTGTAACAACTCCAAACCTTGATAATTAATGATTAATCGTATATTTAACCTTAGTTACAATGTTAGAAAGGTGGGGTGGTCACAGCTCATACACATTCTCAAGGGAAAATCAATAAAAGTATATGAAAATAATGAATTTATTTATGTTATGTCAGGGATTAAATTTTCAACATCATTCCCTAATTATTTTCCATCCATACAAGTCATAAACATCTCAAAACTTTACATAAACCATGGATCAAGAACTAAAAATCCAAAATAATCACGTTTGCCTTGGGTTCTGGGGTAGCAGAATTTGAGGCAACTTTGAAAAATCATAACTAAATGTAGAAAAATCAAAATCACACACATTATAGCTTTTTGGAAATCTTTAGATGTCAACTTTACATAAAAATAAGTCTCATTTATGAAAACCTCATCTAGACCATGTGTGACAATAGAGAAGGCATGGAGGTCGAGCTGTCCAGAAATATGATATAGCTTACTAATATAAATTTTTGAAAATTCATAATTAATTTCACAAAAATCCAATCCATGTAATCTGTATCAATTTGGAAAGCTAAATAGAGGGACAAAATAGTTCTAGTGACAATTGTGTCGCGCAATCTTAAATAAAACTAGGTAGACAGATAAAATTTGCAGGTAATGGTGCAACCTAGGTCATTTCCTAAGGAGTTTGTGCCTCAATTTGTTTATGAAAGAGTGTTCTAAGTATTACTAAATGAAAATTGTTTAGGGGGTTTTGGATTACTAAAATTGGATTGAACTAAATTTTAAATGACAAGAATAAAAAACTTAAGACTAAATAAAGTGAACAATTAAGAAAATGCAGTAGCTAGCCTTTAGATGGACTCCCAAGAATTCGATTATCCTTGCTCCCTTTTTAGTGTACCAAATTTGGATTTAATTTCTTGCTCATTAGTGTATTCCCCATAAATGGTCATCCACGATTCAATTCAGCAATTATTCAAGGGATTTGCAACCACAAGAAACCTTGAAAAATTAATTAATTGAATTAAGAACAAGAACACACTATAACCAATCCTAATTGATCAATAAAATCTGTTGCACAATCCACTTAAGATGCTAATTAACTACTTAGATTAATGAATTCCTCAAACAATTAATTGCACAAAAATTCAAGCCACTTAATCCAACAACCATTGCATCAATTGGCCTATAATTAAAAAGAAATTAAAAGTAATTTACACAGCCCTAATTCTAGAATTTTCACAAACATGTAATGATCACAATTAACATTCCAAAGATCAAATTATACTCAATCCACAATCAAACCAATCCAGTAATTTTTAGCAATTAAATTCCTAAATTAATAAACTAGACCTAGTCAAATTAATAAAAGAATTAATGCTGGAATTAAAAGAGTAAGCAAAGAAATTTTTATCCAATTTGGTAAGGAAATATGGAGCTCAAATCTGCATCTAGGAGTCTTCAAGCTTCAGCTAGCCACCAAGGATTATTCAAGCTGCCATGGAGAATTTAAACGGAAGAAAATCGATGATGAGAGCTTCAACCATGAGAAATCGATGAATGACCCTTCCTTCCTTCTGGAGCTCAGCGTTCTTTTCATCTAGTCTGCCTTATTATTCCTTGCCTTTTTCTCTCCCCCCAGCTCGCGTTATTTCCCACATTTTTTTTTCTCCAGCTAAATGTTCACGCTGCACGTGTTTTCTTTTTGTCATTCAATCTCCAGCTCATGCTTCATTAATACACGTCAGCCCATAACTCATTCATCTTGCAATTACTCCCACGTCAATTCGTAGCTACATTCTAGCTTATAATTCATTAAAGTCTCACGTGATTTTCACAAATCAGCCTCTAGCTCCTTTTGACATGGATGAATTGATGCATGGACTTCCTTCATGATTCTTCAGCAGCCATGTTTTGTCCGTGTGCATTTTCTTTTGTCTCCTCATGTGGCTTGCATGTATTTCATTTAATTTTGTCCATGTGCTCAGCTGCTTGTTTTTCTTCTTTTGTAGCAATCCACGTTGCTTCTTCTTTACGTGGCTTCTTAATACTTTTATTCTCAGCTTCCAAAACTCGTTTAGCTTTAATTATATTCTCTAGCTCTCTTCGTCAGCTCAACTTCTCTTCCAGCTCAAGCCCTTAGCTGCTTCTTCATTTAACTCGTAGCTAGTTCTCCCAGCTCATTCCACACTCTATCTAGCTCTCCTAGCTTCAGTCCATTGCTTCACACGTAAACCTTCATTTAATACGCTGGAACCTGCATGTGTTTTTGAGTTTCCTTCTCCACTATTTTGCTCATTAATTATACTCAAGCCGAGCTTTTCCACGTGCCACTCCTTGCTGGAACCCTTAGCTACATGTTTCTTGCTTCAATAAGCTCAAATGCCTCGTGTAACTTCTTCGACCTTTTCTACAACCCGCAGCATCTTCTCATAAACTTCAGTCCCTTGTATGCTCTATTTTGCTCATGTTTAGTTCTTCCATGTGAATTCCAGCCCATAGCTTCTACATGATCATTCTACTTTGCTTCTCTTCATTCTTAGCTCTATTTTTGCATGCATGTGCAGCTTCTTTCATGCATTATTCTCTAACTCTAGCTTGTGGCTTCATCATTTGTTCTACACTACACTTCTTTCGACGTCTGGCTATGCTCGTGTGTTTGTTCTATTCAAGAGCTTCTTCTCTATTTCTCATTCAGCTCATCTTTACTCTCAACCCAAAGCCAAATTCACGCAAGCTTCTTCACTATTTCCTACTCATTCCAACGTCCTCATGCTTCTTGTGCTAGTGTAATCATGTTAACGTGGCTGGACCATGGCAACATGCATGTGTATGAATTGGACCTGTGGAAGTGAAGTAACGTGCTAGACTCGTGGCTTTGTGTGAGTGAAATGGCAGCAATGTGTTAGTGTGTCGCTGTGCATATGATTGAAGTGTGTTAGGATGTTGTTTGGTTAAAATGAATCAACGTGAAGAGTGAGTGATGTGATTATGTAATGGTGCATGTAGGCTGAGTTGTGATGCTAAGATAGCTGAAGAGTGAGAGATGTGATTGTGTGCCACGTGAGAGAGCCCACTCCTTCTCCTTCTCTTCTTCAAATCAATTTATCATTCAAAGCTCCAAAATGCCTAAGTTTCAGAGGATTAATATGTCTAAAATTAGAATTTGTCATCTAGACCAATCCAGGTTCATTCAGACTTCAAAAATCAATCAAATAGTAACACAGGTTTGATAGTGCACCTGATATTGGATAGCAACTTCAAAAAATTCATATCTCCATCTCTAGACATCCATATGAGGTTCTTCCAATTGGCACAAGTCACTGGGAAGATCTAGTTTTGCCCTGTAAAATTTCATGGAAATTGGACAACATTTGCCCTATTATTGACATTGAACAAAATTCAGACCAGATAAATAGTGTAATGTCCGATTTTCGTTAAACGACGGAAACATGTGCATTTTCAAAGCAAGTCCCCTAAAATGAATTAGTTAAGGTCCTAAAAAATTTGAATAACATTCTAGACTCCTAAAAATGAGAATCCTAGCCTTAGACGGAAGGAAAAATAGAGCTAGAATAAAGAAACAAATTTTGATAGAAAACCTACAAACGTAATGGCATTTTTGTAATTTTGAGTAAGTTTTAGAATTCACACAGGAGGGCTTTTTAAATGAAAGTTTTGAGTTCTTTGGGGTTTTCAGAGGCCCTAAAAACCATGGGAAGCCCCGGGATAGTAAAATCCTCTCCAGTGGATGTTTTTCAACGTCAGTGTGTTTGAACTTTGACGGATTCATTCGAAAAGCTTTTAGCTCTAATTTGAGTAATTCCAAAGGTATTTTATTAAATTGGGAACCTAAATTTTATAATGGAAAAGACAGTTCTAAAAAAGGAGCTACAACAAAAGAGAAATAAAAATGCAAAGAACAAAGGGCAAAATTAGAATTTTTGAAAAAGCCATTTCTTCCTACCTATAAATAGGTGGTGCCTCACACTCTCCCTCATTTAGCTTCAAATCATTCTGCCCCAAATCAGAAGAAAAACCCTAGGAGAGTGGCGCACCAAGGGGAGAGAAGAAGAAGGAGAAATTCAAGCTTTTAGGTATGGAAATTTTACTTATTTTTCATGCTTTCTCTTATCCAATCTCTTCTCCTCTTTTTCCCTCTTCTCCTCCATGATTTTTCTGAAGTTTTAAGGGCTGTTTTGATGGAAGAACAGAGGGGAAATTTCAAAAATCAAGTGAGAAGGCCAAGGAAAGCAAGGAACAAGCAAGGAAGTTCAAGGAAAATAAGGTATCATGCAATCCCTCCACTTGATCTTCCTCCTCCCTTCTCTTGTGCATATTTCGACCCATATATGGTCAGCCTTAGGGAGTAAAATCTTCAACCAAACCAAGGGTGAATCTTAGGTATTTGAGGGAGAAGAACAAGAATATGCAAAGGAAACAACAAACTAGCCATTAGATTTCAAGATGCAAATTCTAGAGTTTTGTGTGCACCTTGAAAAATCTGACTTTGTATGATAATTCCTAGGCCTAATTAAGAGTTTAAATGAGCTCCTAAGATCCCTAAGATGCTCCCCACATGCTTCTTCCTTCAAGAAAATAAGGAAAACTCCAAGGAGGCCAAAAACCCCCAAAGTCTTGGCCTAAGCAAGTCTTCATAGCTAGGGAGAGTTTTAAATTTTTCTAAGACCATTCTTGAGTCATATATGATGAATGAAAATGAGGGGAGGCCTTGAAAAAAATTTAGAACTCATAGAAAGTGATTTGGTGCTTTAGGTTTCATATTATGACCTAAAGAAGCAACGTGTAGTTAGGCTTTTTGTTTTAATTGTGTGATAACTCCAAGAGGCTTAAAAGGAGTCAAAAATCATATTTGAAAGGAAAGAATGGAGCCTAGAAATTATTTGAAGGGTGTTGCTTCATTAGGTGCATTTATGGACCAAATGGGTTTTATAGAATAACTTAGTGTCTAAGCAAGTTATGTGACTTTAGAAATTATTTCATGATAATTGGCTCCCATAAAATGTGTCTAGGCCAAGAGAAAGCATCTCCATAAGTTTGTGAGTGTGTGGCCAAAGCAAGGGAGGGAATTTCAAGAGAAAAAGTGTGTAATTGTGTGCAAGGTAGCTTTCTCCACCTTCTCTCATGCATGGATGTATATTTAGCTTATCTTAGAATGTGTGTATGTGTATTTTCAAGTCATGAAAAGTATGTTAGCATGATTTTATATGCCATGATTTCATGATGACATATTATGTTTTCAAATGATGCTATGATGTTCATTTGAGTTTGCTTGAGTGTCGTGAGACCAAGAACTCTTAACCATGGTGAAGATGAGCCAAGAATCCTTAAGATTGGTTAAGACAAAGCAAAAAGTCTCCCAAAAGAAATGTGGGCTCCCAAGAGTATGGTTGAGTCCAAGAATCGCTTAAAGAATGGGTGAGGCAAGTCCTAAATCTATGACGAAAAGGGTGAGGCCAATCCATCCACTTGGCAAGCTCTTGGATGTCTTGTATGACTCATTCACATGCCAAGCTTGCTTCTTGAATGTTCATGAGTTCCATTATATCCATGCATGCATTTTTAAGACTTGCTTTGTATATGTTATGTATGATTGAATGGGAGATGAGCTATTGGGATTCTTTGAATCTCATTCCCTCATTTCCAATGATCTAATATGCTAGGTGGACCCAAAGAGCAAGGCAATGGGAGTCAACTACATGTGATATGATGTAACACCCCATAATTAATTAAGGTGTTAATCACAGATTAGATTAATTAGGAATAATTAATATGGAATAATTAGGCAAGTTAAGTAAATGGAGATTTTAGAAAGGTAAATTTATTAATATAGGTTTGAGATTTAATTAGGAGAGAAATTTCATCTAGGCCCAAATTAATGTAGGAGGCCATAATAAAAGGCTAATGGAGGCCCAATAAGCTAGGTGCAGACCCAACTTGATCCAATGTGATGGAGGCCTAATACCCACCTTATATAGGCTCTTATAATTAAGCCTAATAACCCTTGTGCAGACCCAAAACCTTTGGGCTCTTAAAACTTGGTCTGGCCCAATTGAATTTCAACAACCCAACAATTTTGAAACTGGCCCAACAACTTAAAATCTGAAGCCTAAATGGAGATGGACCTTGGAGCAATCCATGACCCATTTTTGACCCAACTTAAACCCAACTAAAACCCTAATACATCAGCCTTTTCCTCACACTTGCTGAAACACAAATCACATCTCAAAAATTCAGAGGTTGAGAAGGAGGCTAGGGTTGGAGGCAAGAATTCTGTATTTTTTCACATTTAGAGCAAGATTCAGCCAAGATAATAGTTATACAACTTAATCCCCTCATTTTTCTCTTTAATTTGATCAGATTAGTTTTTCATTTGGAGTATTTTCACCCTACCCAAAATCTAAAATGTGGGAATTTGGAGATTTTCTTGGTGAAATTCGTAGGTTGAGGTTAGGGCTGACCTTGGTTGAGTTTAAACCCTCAATTTTGATGCTTCATTTATTAATTTGAGACCCCTATAGCTGATTTATAAAATGGGTATTAATTCTGTACGAATTTGCTTAAGATTTTGGGTGGAATATTGAGTTTTCTGGTGAAGGACACTCTAATCCGAATTTGGGATTTGTGAGGGCTATTGCAAATTTATCTACAAGTAAGGTAACCAGGTTTATATCAATTCCATGTATATATTTGATTTAATTTCATATGTTGCTGTATATGAATGATTTGAAATGTTGAATGAATTGGTTAACTATCTGTTGAATTGTGATTGGACCTTGTGAGTCCATGGTGGAGCTATGGTGCGGCTGCCACCCGTGCATGTGCTTCGATCGGGTACCGAGTTATGATTAAACCCCAGATGCTGAGCTCTGGTTGTGCTCAATAGGGAGCAGGTGCCGTGGACGGGCCTCTCCCGGTGTTAATGGCCTTTAACATGTGATAATATGATTGCTAGTATGGGATAGTAATCATGATAGTCTAATTGTTTCATTTGCTGATATGATGGATATGATTCTGATGTTGATTTTGATTCATGCATATATGCTAATTAAACTGGATATATGATGGGATTGCCTTAGTTACTGAGATTTATATCTCACCCTGTTTCATGGGATTAACATTTCAGGTAAAGGTTCTTCGGGTAAGGATAAAGGGAAGCAAGTGGATGAAAATCCATGAGCTCCAATATATGGGAGAAGGCTACACTTAGGCTGGCTTATTTAGTAGAGATGCAATTTTGTTATTAGTTTACATAGCATCATCATGTATTCATGTTGCTAAGTGTAGGCGTTCATATTTTGTTTGATTGAAATGTAACCGTTAAGGATTTAAGTCTCATTATAGTTGAATATTAATGTATGAACTTATAGTATCATATATATAGTTTTGTTGAAATTGTGATATGGATTACCATATGGGAATTGTAGTCATATGATGCCTTGGATGTGGATATAAGCTATTGTTGAATGGAATCTCTATGGAATGTGCATGGGATGTTAATTGCTGCTAATGCATGTGTTCTTGCTGTCATATATTCATGAATGTGCTGATATGAGCTAGTTGGGCAAGTAGGAAGTAGTATTTAAGTTTTGTAATGGTAATGGACAAATTGATGGGTAAATAGGGTAGAGAAATACCATTTGTGTCATATAAAATGAGAGAAAGTGGTCCCAGAGTGTACTTAGGATAAGGGCTAGAGTATGTGGGATGAAACTTGGGAGATATAGCTCCAGAAGGGAGTCACACCGCGGCTAAGAGGGCTTCGCCGTGGCCAAATGAGAGACAGAGACGAAGGGTGCC
This sequence comes from Erythrophleum ivorense, assembly GCA_026724425.1. NCBI lineage: Eukaryota > Viridiplantae > Streptophyta > Magnoliopsida > Fabales > Fabaceae > Erythrophleum > Erythrophleum ivorense. Next base: position 27,266 of record JAIUCV010001160.1, read on the forward strand.
GTGGCACAATGAACCCTCCTCGGCGCAAAGGGAAAAAAATTAGTCTGGGAAGTAACAGTGGCGAGGAGCGCTGCAGCTTGAGAAATCTCGTCGCGGCGCAGAGCGAAAAAAAATCGCCCAAGAGGGTAACAGAATCGGAACTCGCCGCGGCACATTATGTCCTGCCCTGGCGCGAATTGTGGGAGTTGAGAATAGTAGTTCCAAGAGGTGTTTCCGCCACAGTGCCACATAGGTTGGCCACGGCAAAGGTCTAACTCACCGCGGCTGTCGCCATGGCGAGATTTGTGAAATTTGTCCAGTGATTCCAAAGAGCAACTTGGCCGTGGTGGGGAAGGTATAGGCCACGGAGCAAGTCCCCAACCTACTCCTTTTAGCCTAGAAACTCCAATTTCTTCAATAGTAATGGTAAAAGATGATATAGGAACACTTGTGGGAGGTTATTGGGTATTGAAATGGATGGACGGTTGAATCATAAACCCCTTATGGTAGTAGGATTTCTTTTATGCAAATTTTATTTTGTTGAGGTGGTATGGTGATGACCCTAACATCAAGGTTCAAATTTTTCCCATATTTTAATAATGTGATAAATTGTAACCACTCAAACCTTGATAATTAATTATTAATCGTATATTTAACCATAATTACAATGATTAGAAGGGAGGGTTGTCACAGATGAAGTAATGACATTGAAATGTAGAAATTTGTTACTTTAAGGCTATAAGAATGGCAATTGATGTATTCAATAGATGTATATGTATTATAATGTCATGAATATATGTAATTATGATATTATGACATGTATGAATGAGAGAATGTACTATGTGACCACTAGAATGAAATTTGGACATGTTACGGCATTGTAGCTTCCTTAATGATAATATGGAATTATGCATATGTATCGATGAGATGGCCAAAATGAGAGGCATGGAGTTTGGGACCATTTGGACAGTTTACACAAGTCTTAATCATGCTTTTAGACTTGCCCAAAAGGTACCAAACTCTAAAGAAAGCTATTTGGTTACTTTGGTACCCTATATGGAGCAAAAAATAACCATAATGGAGCCCTATATCACTTTTTGGCCAAATGAACTCTTCTTGTTCTAAGCTTTAGTATGCAATTAGAGCTTGTTGACAGATTTTTGGAAAGCTAAAGAACATAATTTTCGGAGGTCTACAGAATATTTGAGGAATTTTCAAAGTTTGCAATTTTTCTGATTTTGGTCTGCTACACTATTCATTTGGTCCAAAAATGAAACCTATCACACAGGGCCCAATACTGTCCAATTGACATGAAATTTTATATAGAGAAATTAGACATTCTCAGTGACCTATGACAATTTGAAGTACCTCATTTGGAGGTCTATAGAGGGAGATATGAATTTTTAAAGATTCTATCCAGTATCAGGACCCTTACCCGACCACAGTTACTGTTCCATTGAATTCTGAGGCCTGGACTGCCTGAGTTGGTCTGGAGTAATTTTTTTCCTCTAGCTAACATCCACATATTTCCAGATTGGTATCATTTTTATGGATTGGATTTTTTTGGAATTAATTGGACATTTTCAAAGTTTACTGCAGAAATCTGTGACAGCACTAGGGAGCAATTTGACCTCTGGATATTTTGGAATGTGAAACGTCCTCTGTGATGGATGTTCTGGTCTAGACATATTTTTAGTATGAAGTAGACATCCATATATTTCTAGAATGACAAATAATGTATGATTTTAATTTTTCTAGAATTAGTTATGATTTTTCAAAATTGGGTCAGAAATGAGCAAAATTCTGGCCGAAATTTAATATGCCTATTTTAAGTTTTCCTTTGAGTTCCATAAGTTGTGGGCCACATTTTATGATCCAAATGAGTTGCATTCATGTAATTAAATATGAGAATATGTTGTATGAGCTTACATGGTCCATGTGACACTGAATGAAAATTTTAAATATGATGCAACGCAAAGAAATGTATTATTTTATCCCATTTTTTGTTACACTCTCATGGATTTGATGATGTGAAGCATATGAGTACCATGAGATGAGTTAGAAATTATGGTATTACAAATAGTACCAATGGCAAATTCTAAATTTTTAGCTAACTTAAAAAATTTACCAAAAATTATGTAGACCTCCAAATATTAAAGCTCTTAACAAGCTCTAGATGCATGCCAAATTTCAGACCAAAAAGAGCTCATTTGGATAAAAAGTGATATAGCTTCATAATATGGTCAATTTGACCTCTCATAAGGTATCACTTTGGCCCAAATGGCTTCCTTAATGGTTTGGCACCTCTTGGGTAGGTTTAAAAGCATGATTATGACTTGTAGGAACTACCTAAGTGGTCCCAAACACCATACATCTCAATTTGGCTATCCTATATCCATTAATGCATAGTTACATATAAGCCATCCAAGAGCCAATAGTTTGTTCATACATCACATAAGGTCTACATCATATTCATACATCATTTTACATTTGTTCAATAGTTTACAACTCAAAAATATGATGTACATATCCTCTTTGACATTTAGATACAAAAGGAGTTACAAATTGTTCAAAGTATAGCATCTAAATCTCTTTGGCTTGCATTTCTTCCTTCTTGTGTGCCAACTAGACATTTTAAAATGATGGATGGAAGGGGAGTGAGATTCTTAGAATCTCAATAGCTCACACACACATTCATGGCATATACACATGAAAGCATATGTGTGGAAAGTTTGACAACCATAAAGTATGCAAAGTCACAATTTTCATGCCACTTATTCACATTCAAGCCAATAACATACTTTAGAGACTTTTGGTTTTGCCTCACCCTATTTTCAGGACTTCTGGATTTGCCTTACCTTTGGCCTAGGGACTTTTGACTTGGCCTCACCCTTCCAAGAGACTTTTGGCCTTGTCTCACCCATGCCATGAGACTTTTGGCATCTCCTCACCTTTATTAAGGGGCTTTTGTTATCACCTCACCCTTATGAGCCATTACCACAACCAAAGCTATTCAATGAGACACGTTGGTACTAATGCAATGTCAGGACATCAAGTGGCATATCATCAAGTCACAAGAATACACACAAGCATACAATGACACACATATGCACTCAAAAATGCAAGGAGAATGAGGTGGAGAGCTACCTTGAATCTTGCAAGCTTTCTTTAGTCTTTCTCCTTCCCTTTTTTGGCTTCATAAGCACACCTAGGTGGGTTGGTGTTCTCTTGGCCTAAACACTATAAACAACACACAATTACATACTTGAAGCAAGCCAAGACATTAAACTCACTTTTAAACACACACTTGGTTCCATAAGTGGCATAATGGCTCTATAAATGGCCTGTTGAAGCAACCTTGAGTGGCTCGTCGTACAACCCTCAAAATAATACTAGGCTGATAAAATATATAGTTAATGGCACAACCTAGGTCATTTCCCTTGGAATTGGCGTTCAATGTTTAATTGAGTTTTCTAAATGTTAAAAGACTCTAAAAATTCCTAAATTAGGGGTTTTGATTTACTTAAAACTAAATTGAATTAAAATTCCTAAATTCTATCTAATTAGGTGAATTATGGTCTTGTGACTAGCTTCGGATTCGTCCCTTGGTATCCACTATCCTTATCCTATTCTAATTGTGATTAATTATGGCCTAAGAGTCCCTAATCGTGTTCATAACAATTTATCTTGGGTAACCACTCAAGATTCAAGAAATCAACTATCTAACGTTGAATTGAGACCTCAATCTCGCATTAAATTGTTAATTCTTGTTTTAGGATCAATGATCACTCAATTTGATTGATTAACCTCTGAATCATCCTAAATATTTAATTAACTAACTAAACATTAAGGAATCCTCAATTTAAACAATTACGCTCACTCATGTATTTTATCGAACACCTTCGAAGCATACATGGGAATTCAAATAATATTGAAATTAATCGGATCAATTAATTAACAAAAATACTTCCTAATTAGTGTCTAACCAGCCACTAATTATAATTACACAAATTCCATCTCAAATACATCTTAACCAAGAAAATAATTAAAAGAGAAAAAGTGTAGGAAAAATAAGGAAATTCTTAGCCAAAATTCTAAATTATGTTTCCATGGATTCAAGCTTCTCCAAGAGATTCCTCCTTGCTAGCCTCAAGATGAATTAAGGCTTCATGGGATGATGGAGATGGATGGATGGAATGGGGATGAGAAGAGGATGGATGATTGGTTGAGTGGTATATGGCGTGGAGTGGATGAATGAAGGGGTCGTGGATGATTGTGGCGTCTTGTTCCTTCTCCTCCCTCCAAACCTGTAGCAAAATTCTTCCACGTTGTAGCTCATTAATCTCCACAATAACTCATACTTCCTCTTCTATTTTCTGCATTCATTTTCTCCAGCTTGCAGCATTGTTACTTCATCCACGTGCTCTGCTATTTTTCTCTAGCCCAGCTTCTTTTATGCAGCTGCTTTTTACGTGAAAAACAAGCTCCTTCCAGCTTTGCTCATAGCACATACAACTTGAGCTTCTCCTTTGTTTTTGTAGCATAGCTTCATGTGAATGGGTGCAACGTGAGAGTTGTGCTGCATGTGTGAAGAGTGTTGCTTCAACGTGAGTGAGCTGCCTTCCATCCAAAAATCCCTCTTTCTAGTTGCAAAGTGTGGCTTCCTTCATGTAGTTTAGCTCTTGATTCAATCTTGAAGCTTCAATCATTTTTTTGTATTAATTTCTATCCTTAAAATTCCCATTGCCCAACAAAATTCTGCACAAATAGTAAAAACAATTTAATAGAAAAATTCACAAGAATCATTTAAAGAACTTTATGCATTAAAATTCTAAAATCTTGTAAATAATTTCCTAAGATATAGAAATGGCTTCTAAAACAAAACTTTATCTAATTAGACCATTAAAGCCATATTTGGATACTAAAATTACTTAAAATAAGGAGAATAAAATGTATATAAATTATGCTTATCAAACCTTCATAGTTTAAGTTCTAGGCTCCCATCTCTTTCCATTTCTAGGCTTCTTGGCCTTATTCAAAGTCCTTGGAGCCCACACATAATTGTTTGCACAAGCTTAGAATCAAGTTGCTTCACAAAGCACCATTATAGACACCATTGTCCCATCTCCCCATCCATGGCTCCTAAATTTTTTCCAATGGTTTCTCCCATCTTCTAACATCATATAAAGTCCTAAACTAAGGTTAGAACAAATTAAAATACTCCCTAGCCTATTTAACCTTGCTTGGCCGAGACATAGAACAATAATAAGGTTCATGGAGTTTCAAAATTTTTCTTGATGGGAGAGCCACTTGGGGAGGTTTCTAAGAGTATTAGGAGCTCAAGGAAACACTCAAATAACCAAGAAAATACTCACACAAAATCAGATATTCCAAAACCCTAAAGAACATCACACTTTCCTATCTTGATTTCTATTAGTTTTTCTTGGAATTTCTTACAATATTCCTCTTCCTCATGGTCTAAAACCCTGGTTTCTCTTTTGTTTTTGGGCAAAAAATCCTCCCTTCCCTTGGTTCTATTCTTGGCTAAAATACACACAAAGGGAGAGTAAGAAGAAGAAGCAACAAAGAGCAAAGATTACCTAGGATTCAAGCTAGCTTTTAAGTGCCTTTCTCCTTGGTTGTCTTCTCTTCAAGAAATTTGAACCACTCCCCTTAGTTTTTGACTCAAAACAAAACCAAAAAACTTAACTAAACCATAGAAAGAAAGCATGGAAGGAGAGGACCAAGGTTGGAGGAAGAAAGAGCATGAAATTCTACAAATTTTCTTACATTTTCCTTGATTTTTCTCCTCCTTTTCTTCCTCTCTTGGTATGCCTCAAGAAACTGGTCATTTTCTATATTTTAGGCATAGGAAAGTCGTGCTGTATAAGAGGGAGAAAAAGGGAGAAGTGTGTGGTGTAACGTCCAGTTTTTGTTAAACGACAAAAATAGGTGTGTTTTCAAAGCAAGCCCTCTTAAATGAATTAGTTAAGATCCCGAAAAATTTGAATAATATTTTAGACTCCTAAAAATGAGAATCCTGGCCTCAAATAGAAGGAAAAATAGAGTTAGAATGAAGAAACAAAATTTGATGAAAATCTTACGAAACATAATGAAATTTTCATAATTTTGAGCAAAATTTGGAATTTACACAAGAGGGCTTTTTAAATGAAAGTTTTGAGTTCTCTAGGGTTCTCAGAGGCCCTGAAAACCATGGGAAGCCCCAGAATAGTTAAATCCCCTCCGGTGGATGTTTTCTAACGTTGGCATACCCAAACTTTGACGGATCCATTCGAGAAGGTTTTAGCTTTGATTTGAGTGATTCCAAAGATATTTTACTAAATTGGGAACCCAAATTTTATGATAAAAAAGATGGTTCTCAAAAAGGAACTAAAATGAAGGAGAAACGAAAATGCCAAGAACGAAGGGCAAAATAGAAATTTTTGAAAAATGCTTCCTCCTCCCCCTATAAATAGGTTGCACCCCACTCTCTCCTTCATTTAGACTTAGAATTTTCTGTCCAATTTTAGAGAAGAAGGCTAGGGTTTAGGCACACCAAAGGTAGAGAAGAAGAAGGAGAAATCCAAGCTTTAAGGTATGGTTTCTTGGTAGTTTTTCATACTTTCTTCCATCCAAACCTTCTCTCTTTCATTCTCCTTTATTTCCTTTGATTAAAATGGAGTTTACAAATCTGATTTAAGGGAGAAACTTAGGGGAAATTTCAGATTTGAAGAGAGGAGCTTGGAGAAAGCAAGATTCAAGTGAGAAAAAGCAAAAAATAAGGTAATTTCTCTTTCTATAGTTGCTACCTTTAGTTTCCTGCCTCCTCCATTTTGCCTAACATAAGAAACCCTAGGAGGACTTGGTTTTTAGGCAAAATTGTAATACCATAATTTCTAACTCATCTCATGTCTTTAACTTAATTCCATGAATCATATGAGTATCCAATGAAAAAGGCAATAAAAATAATGAATATTTTCGCATTGCGTCGTGTACAAAAATTCCATTTAGTGTCACGTGGATGGTGTGAGCTTATACAATACATTATCATATTTAATTACATGAATACAACTCATTTGCATCATAAAATATGGCCCAAAACTCATGAAATTCAAAGGGAAGCTCAAAATCCTCATGTATATTTTCAGCCAAAATTTGGCTCTTTTCTGACTAAACTTTGGAAATTCATAACTAATTCTACAAAAATTGAAATCATGGACTCTTGGCCATTTTGAAAAGCTACTGATGTCTACTTCATACTAAAAATATATCTAGACCATAATATCCAACACACAAGAATTTTGACGTGCGAAATGGTCCAGAGGTCAAATTGTCCACTGGTACTGTCATAAATTTCTGCAGCAAACTTCAAAAATGTCCAATTAATTCCAAACAAATCCAATCCATACAAATGATACCAATTTAGAAACCTATGGATGTTATCTAGAGGGTAAAAATAACTCCATACCAGCTCAGGCATGCCCAGACCTCAAAATTCAATAGAACAGTAACTGTGGTAGGGTGAAGCTCCTGATATTGGACATAATCTTTAAAAATTTATATCTCCCTCTCTAGACCTCCAAATGAGGTGCTTCCTCACAAGTCACTGGGAATGTTTAGTATTTCTATATAAAATTTCGTGGCAATTGGACATCATTTGAGCCCTATGTGACAGATTTCATTTTTGGACCAGCATAAATAATGACATGACCAAAACCAAAAAATTTGCCAACTTTAAAAATTCATGAAATATTTTGTAGACCTTTAAAAATTTTGTTCTTTAGCTTCCCAAAAAGCTCTCAACAAGCCCTAACTGCATGCCAAATCTCAAATCAAGAAGGGCTCATTTGGACAAAAAGTGACATAGGGTTCCCTAGTGGTCAATTTTGGCTCCATATAAAGTACCAACTTGTCCAAATGACTTTCCTTGGGTGTTGGGACCTTTTGGGCAAGTATAAAAGTATAATTGGGACTTGTGTAGAATGCCCAAATGGTCCCAAACTCCATGCCTCTCATTTTGGCTACACCACATGCAATTATACACACACACATTAAACTTTCAAGAAGCATATCTTGGCATTACATATCCAAATTACATTCTAAGTTTCACATATCATATCCATTCATTTATACATCACATATTATCATAATTGCATATGCTCCAAAGGTCATAGACCATATACAAGCATAGGTTACATAATTGGACATGGGTATGGCTTTAAAGAACTAAAACTTTGCATTATGTTGTCATCCTCTCATCCTCAAGGTGGTTGGCTTCCATTACTTTGTCCACTTGGTCCACCTAGCATATTAGTTCATTGGAGAGGAGAGAATGAGATTCAAAGAATCCCAATAGCTCATCTTCCATTCAATCATACATAATGGATGCAAACAAGTCTCATGAATGCATGTGTGGTCATATGGATATGTGCAAACATTCAAGAAGTATTTTCATCATTTAAGAAAATCATACATAGCATACAAAGGCTTGCCAAGAAAGTGGATTGGCCTCACCCAATTTCTTTTGGATGTTGGACTTGCCTCACCCATTCTTTAATGCATTCTTGGACTCAACCATACTTTTCTTTTAGGATACTCTTTGCTTTGTCTCAACCAATCTTAAGGGTTCTTGGCTCATCCTCACCATAGCTAAGGGTTCTTGGCCTCACCACACTCAAGCAACCCAAGTACACATCAAACATCATATGAAACATAATATGTCATCATAAAACCATGGCACATATGTCATACCTTATTTTATAACCCTTTTTCTACTACAATTACCTCATATATTACTTAGAGAAGTCAACGGAAACTTGAACTGATAAAATTTTTTCATTTTAAAACTTCCTCATACAATTTTACTATTCATTTGGTCATTTCCAAATTCTTATCTAACTTTGAAAATACATACTTAATTATAGAAAAATCGTATAAAGTTAATTCAGGGCTCTACTTCAAGCTCTCTAAGCCCTTTACAAGGGGAAAATACTTACTTAGCGGAGCACATATGAATTCATATAAAGTTGCCCATACAAAAAATTGGACAGTTTTACCCCTTCACTTGACATATTATTATTATTTTGCCTTTATATAAGCAGATGCATTTTTGCATTTTAGGCTTATCAGTCATATTTTATTTACTCAAGGGTTAATTATATTCATGACTTTCCATTCCATACCTAAGTACCTTAAAGTATCATAACATAACTCATACACGCAGTAATCTAAAATATTTAACTACATGACAAAATGTGATACATAAAAGTAAGGTCCTCAATTTATGCTTCCACATCCTTTGCCCCTTTATTTGCTTGAACTCGGACCTAGCATGGGTTATATTTAGGGTGAGATTATGAAATCTCAGTAGTAGTAAACCAATCTCATTCACAAGCAAGCATGTAAGTACATAACATGATGCCAGTCAAGATGCCACATATCGCACAATAATAAAAGGGATTTCATACAAGGCCAAGCACAATCTAAGCATACATGTCTCATCTTATAGCATAAATGACAACTTGATATAGCATAACACTCATCATTATACAAACATACAAGCTTAAAGAAAGAGAGAGAAAAACTACTACCTTAGCAAACTTTGCTCCCCAATCCTTGGGACTCGATTTACTTGCTTTTGGAGTTCTCAAAATAACATCAAACCTTATAATTATAATAATAATTCATTACAATCAACACATAAACCTTAACTTCTAAAATAGGATGACCCCTTTTAAACTTAATGGGACCATTGGAATTGGAAAAATCCAACTCCTTCCCTTCCCATTCACTATGGCCGAATAGTATGCATTTCTTGGCCAAAATTTAGGAATTTTATCCCAAGAGCTTTGGGGGCTTTCCCATAGGTATTCCTAGCTAAAAATACCCTTTTTAATCCATTGGAATGGATAAAATCATCAAATTCCAGCCCCAACATCACGTTTTGGTCATCACATAATCTAGCTCCATTTTAGGCTCAAAGTGTGTTTCTTTGGTTCTAAAAATTCCATAACCTTTTCCTTTATGTTTTAGGAATTGAAATTTGGTATACATGACTTTAAGACATCAAGAAAACACCACAAAAATTTTGGGAAAATTTGGACAGCATCTCCCCATGCTTTCTATTTTCCCAACAATTACAATCTTTGTGTTTTTCAAAGTTTCAGCACATAACAACAATAACTAAGATCATATGGCTTTCATGTTCAACATATAAACTTCATTTCAAGGCCTTTATATTCAAAATATAAACTCCATTTCTAATTATTCATATGCTGTCCAAAAATAACTCATAGCTAGGGTTTAACAAAACTAGTTTAAAGCATGTGATTTACAAATATAAGATGGAAAAAACTTACTCTTTAAGCTTAAGCTTTGCTTCCTTTGCTTTTCTCACACTAAAATCCTTTCTCTTCCCACTCAGAGCAACATTTCACCTTGAAGAAAATATGAATATGCAGCTGTCCTTTAGAGGAAAAGGTTGGAGGATGGAGAAGATGAAGAAATTTGGTGAAGAATGGTGGTAGTTTTGCTTGGTTTCACTTCATCTTCCACTTTTTCTCCCTCCCTTTCTCTCTTCACGTTTTTCTCTCCTCTTCCCTTGTGCGTGGTGTGAAAATGGTGGAATTGAGGTGAAGGAGATGAATTGGGATGAAGTTAAAGGGTCATACTAAATTTGGACCCTTGGATCAACCTTTTCAAGATCAAATCCTAGCCTTCCATTCCTTTTTCTTTTGATTTTTGAATTTCATAACTAAATATCTTCTTTCAAAAATCCTTGGCCACACACTTGGATGCCTTTTCTTAGCCCTTAAGTTATGGATAGTAACCATGGTTAATTTCCTTAACTCATCCATGGTTTACTTTTAACTCAACCATAGTTAGTTTCTAACTTAACTATGGTGAATTCTTTAACAAAACTAAAATCATTTTCTTCTCTCCCTTTCATTTTATATTTATATTTAGATTTCATCTTCTCTAAAACCCTAATTATATCTTCTCTTCTCTTTTTGGGCCTTTAGAATTAGCTATTGGGCCTTACCACATCTAACATCGGTATTTGGGCCTAATTAAGGTTTTACGGTACAATACATACCTTTAGACTTTCTAAAATTTACAAATATTATTTCCTCTACTTTCTAGCCATATTGATCTTCAAACATGGTTCAGGGGGCCTTAACCTCAATCCTCACAAATTTCGGTGTCAATTGGACACCCAAGTCTATAGGTGTAATTTTCACCGTTCTGTATTATGGTTGTGCTATAAACTTTTTATTTACTGCAATTCTGTCCCTGAAACTCCTTCAGGGTTTCTTAACCCTTTAGCTATTTTTATTTCTATAGTTGTTACAACTTCCTTTTTCTATTTTGCTCATAGCTACTGATCGAGATAACCAGATCCCAGACCGGATCCTGCCCGACCATTTGGACAACTTGGCATCATTGGACCCATCTCATCAAACTAAACTTAACCGTGGGTCACGGATTTCTGAGATTCTCGCCCAATTTTTTGATATTCGTGCTTTAAGCCACGAATAGAGGGTGAAACTAGGGTTCCTTGAACTTTAGGGCAATTTATACATTTTTCCCGACATATAACTTTTTTTTTGCATTTTAGTCCCCGGCTCCTTCATACTTGACTTTGGAGGCTCTTCGGGACCTTTTTCTGATCTCTTTTTTTTTTATCTATTTTAGCCCCAATTTTAGGATACCTCTGGCCTTGACTCATCATTATTTACGATCTAAAATATTATTCTAATTTTATTAGACCTCAATTTATTCTATTTGGAGGACTTCCTTTCATATCCGGTGAATTTCGTACGTTGACAGAGAAACCATATGTTACGTTTCTCGTGTTTCCTTACGTTTTCTTGGATTTTTAGAAAACCAGATGTTACAATATGAAATCATGCTATCATACTTTTCATGGCTCAAAAATACGCATACACACATTCTAAGACAAGTTAAGCATACATCAATGCATGAGAGAAAGTAGAAAGAGCTACCTTGTACACAATCACACACTTTCCTTTTTGAATCAAGGCTTTCTCTTTCGGCCACACACATAAAAACCTGTGAAGATGGTTTCTCTTGGCCTAGACACAATTTATGCAAGCCAATTAGGTTTATGAACTCAATTTTAAGACCACACAATTTGCTTAGACACTAGGTTGACTTATAACCTCATTATGGTCCATAATTGCACCTAATGAAGCAACACTCCTCAAATAAATTCTAGGCTCCATTCTTTCCTTTTAAATATGATTCTTGACTCCTTTTAAGCCTCTTGGAGTCATCACACAATTAAAACAAAGAGCATAACTACATGTTGCTTCTTTAGGTCATAATATGGAACCTAAAGCACCAATTCACTTTCTATGGGTTCTAAATTTTTTCCAAGGCCTCCCCTCATTTTCATTCATCATATATGACTCAAGAATGGGCTTAGAAAAATTTAAAACTCTCCCTAGCTACCCTTTCCTTGCTTGGCCGAGACTATGGAGCTTATTGGCCTTCATGGAGCTTTCTATATTTTCTCAAGGGAAGAAGCATATGGGGAGCCTCTTAGGGATCTTGGAAGCTCATTTAAGCTCTTATTTAGGCCTGTGAATCATTATACAAAATCAGATTTTATAAGATGCACAAAAAACCCTAGAATTTACATCTTGAAATCTAATGATTTTTTGTTAATTCCCTTTACATATTCTTAATCTCCATACCCTTTTTCCTTAGATTCATGCTTGGTTCAGCCTAAAAATTAGATGCTCCTATGATTCCTAGGGTTAGGAAAAATGGAGAAGGAGGGAGGATCAATATAGCAACCATAGGAAGAGAAATTACCTAGTTTCCTTACTTGTTTTTGCTTAAATCTTGCTTTCTCCAAGCTCTTCTCTTCAAATCCGAAATTTCCCTTGAGTTTCTCCCTTAAATCAAATTTATAAACTTCATTTTAATCAAAGGAAACAAAGGAGAATGAAGGAGAGGAGGTTTGGATGGAAGAAAGCATGAAAAACTACCATGGAAGCATACCTTTAAGCTTAAATTTCTCCTCCTTCTCCTTCCTCTCTTGTGCGCCCAAAACCCTAGCTCTCTCCTCTGAAATTAGGCAGAAAATTTTGAGTCTAAGTGAGGGAGAAAGTGGAGCGCCACCTATATGTAGGGGGAGGAGGAAGCATTTTTCAAAAATTTCAATTTTGCCCTTCATTCTTTGCATTTTCGTTTCTCCTTTGTTTTAGCTCCTTTTTTAAAACTATCTTTTCCATTATGAAATTTAGGCTCCCAATTTAATAAAATGCCTTTGGAATCACTCAAATCGGAACTAAAACCTTCCCGAACAAATCTGCCCAAGTTTGGGTGCACCGACATTGAAAAACGTCCACCGGAGGGGATTTAACTATCTCGGGGCTTCCCATGGTTTTCAGGGCCTCTGAGAACCCCAGAGAACTCAAAACTTTTATTTAAAAAGCCTTCTGTGTGAATTCCAAAATTTACTTAAAATTACAAAAATGCCATTATGTTTCATAGGTTTTTCGTCAAAATTTGTTTTTTCATTCTAGCTCCATTTTTCCTTCCATCTTAGGCTAGGATTCTCATTTTTAGGAGTCTAGAATGTTACTCAAATTTTTTGAAACCTTAACTAATTCATTTTAGGGGACTTGCTTTGAAAACACGCCCGTTTTCATTGTTTAATGAAAATCAGACATTACAAGAACCAAGGGTGAATCTAAGGAAAAAAGGTGTGGAGATTAAGAATATGCAAAGGGAATTAACAAAAAGCCATTAGATTTCAAGATGCAATTTCTAGGGTTTCAAGTGCACCTTGTAAAATCTGATTTTATATGATGATTCTTAGGCCTAAATAAGAGTTTAAACAAGTTTCTAAGATCCCTAAGAGGTTCCCCATATGCATCTTCCCTTGAGAAAACAAACCAAACTCCATGGAAGTCAAAAATGCTCCTAGTTTTGGCCTAAAGGGGTTTGGGTAGTTAGGGAGAGTTTTAAATTTTTCTAAACCCATTCTTGAGTCATATATGATGAATGAAAATGAGGGGAGGCCTTGGGAAAAATTTAGAACCCATAGAAAGTGAGTTGGTGCCTTATGTTCCATATTATGACCTAAAGAAGCAACATATAGATAAGCTCTTGGTTTTGATTGTGTGATGACTCGAAGAGGATTAAAAGGAGTTAAGAATCATATTTGAAAGGAAAAAATAGAGCTTAAAATTTATTTGAAGGGTGTTGCTTCATTAGGTGCAATTATGGAATCATAATGAGGTTTATAGGTTAAGCTAGCATCTAAGCAAGTTATGTGGCCTTAGAATTAATTCCATGAACCTAATTGGCTTCCATAAATTGTGTTTTGGCTAAGAGAAATCATCCCCACACTTTTGTGTGTGTGTGGCCGAAGCAAGGAAAGGAATTTCAAGAGAAAAAGTGTGTAATTGTATCCAAGGTAGCTCTCTCCACCTTCTCTCATGCATGGATGTGTGCTTAGCTTGTCTTAGAATGTGTGTATGTGTATTTTCAAGCCATGAAAATTATGCTAGCATGATTTCATATGCCATAGTTTCATGATGACATATTATGTTTCTAAATGATGTTTGCTTGGGTTTGCTTGAGTGTGGTGAGGCCAAGAACCCTTAGCCATAGTGAGGATGAGCCAAGAACCCTTAAGATTAGTTAAGACAAAGCAAAGAGTCTCCCAAAAGCAAGATGAACTCCCAAGAGCATGGTTAAGTCCAAGAATTTCTTAAAGAATGGGTGAGGCAAGTCTAACATCCACAAGAAATTGGGGTGAGGCCAATCCACTTGCTTGGCAAGCCTTTGTATGCTATGTATGATTTTCTCAAATGATGAAAATGCCTCTTGAATGTTTGCACATGTCAATATGACCATACATGCATTTAATAGACTTGTTTTGCATTCATTATATATGATTGAATGGGAGATGAGCTATTGGGATTCTTTGAATCTCATTCTCTCCTCTCCAATATTCTAACATGCTAGGTGGACCAAGTGGACAAGGTAATGGAGCTAACCACCTTGAAGAGATGAGCTTGACACCAATATGTATAGTTTTTGCTTTTTAAAGCCATAATGATGTCAATAATGTAAATTATTGTAATTATGATAATATGTCATGTTTAAATGGGAGAATGTATTATGTGACCACTAGAATGCAAATTGAGCATGTATGGACAATGTGGCTTCTTGAATGAGTTTATGGAATTATGCATATGTGTGGATGAGATGGCCAAAATGAGATGCATGAGGGTTGGGACCATTTGGACAGTTCACACAAGTCCTAATTATGCTTTTAGACTTGCCCAAGAGGTGCCAAATCCCAAGGAAAGCCATTTGGACATTTTGGTATCCCATATGGAGTCAAAATTGACCAATTTAAAACTTATGTCACTTTTTGTCCAAATGAGCTCTTCTTGATATGAGATTTAGCATGTAATTAGAGCTTGTAGAGAGCTTTTTGGGAAGCTAAAGAATATAATTTTCAGAGGTCTAGAGAATATTTGATGAATTTTCAAAGTTGGTAAATTTTTTGGTTTTAGTCATGTCACTGTTCAATTGCCAAATGATGTCTCCAGTGACTTGTGCCAATTGAAAGAAGCTCATTTGGATGTCTAGAGAGGGAGATATGAATTTTCAAAGAATTTGTCCTGTATCAGGAACTCAACCTTACCTCAGTTACTATTTGATTGAGTTTTGAGGTCTGAGTGTACTTGAGCTAGTCCGGAGTTATTTTTCTCTTCTAGCTAACATCCACAGCATTCTAGATTGGTATCATTTGCATGGATTGAATTTTTTTGGAATTAATTGGACATTTTTGAAGTTTGCTACAGAAATCTGTGACAGCACTAGTGGACAGCTTGACCCTAGACCTTTTTGAATTCAAACATCCTATGTGTTGGATGTTATAGTCTGGGCATATTTTTAGTATGAAGTAGACATCTGTAGCTTTCCATAATGGCTAAGAATGCATGATTTTGATTTTTTTAGAATTAGTTATGATTTTTCAAAGTTTGTGACAGAAATGAACAAATTCTATCTAAAAATGAATATGTATATTTTATGCTTCCAATTGACTTCCACAAGATGTAGGGCATATTTGATAATGGAAATGAGTTGTATTCATGCAATTAAATATGGGAATGTGTTGTTTGAGTTCACATGGTCCATGTGACACCGAATGAAATTTTTATACGCAACGCAACGCAAGTAAATGTATTATTTTTAATCCCTTTTCCTTACTCCTTCATGGAATTGATGATGTAAAGCATGAGAATATTATGAAATGAGCTAGAAATATATGGTATTACATGTAGAAGTTTCAAGAAACTCACTTTTTCAAAAATTTCAATTTCATCCTTTTGTAATGACAATTTTGTTTCGACTTTGTTTTAGCTCTTTTTTTAGAACTGTCTTTTCCATTATAAAATTTAGGTTCCCAATTTAATAAAATGCCTTTGGAATCACTCAAATTGGAGCTAAAACCTTCTGGAACGAATCCGTCAAAGTTTGGGCTCACTAACATTAGAAAATATACACCAGATGATTTTTACCAGTTCTGGGGCTTCCTATGGTTTTCAGGGCCTCTGAGAACCCTGTGCAACTCAAAATTCCCATTTAAAAAGCCTTCCTTTGTGTTTTTCCAAAAGTTGTACTTATTTATGAAAATGCCATTACGTTTTGTTAGTTTTGGTCACAATTTGTTTCACCATTTTACCTTTGTTTTTCTTTCCGTCTGAACCTGGAATTATCATTTTTAGGAGCCTAGGACTCTACCCAAAATTTTTGGGACATTATCTAGCTCATTTCAAAGGACTTACTTTTATACAACTCATTTCGTCGTTTTACAAAAATTACATTCGTTACACCTCCTGACGCTTGCCGCAGCAAGCTTCCCTTATGTCTCGGTGAATTTGCTTTTTATTACTTTCCTTAGGCAAATTCCTCATGTTACATTATGGCAAAACATCTCATGTCGTGGCGCTTCTAGCTTCTAGATCTTCTGTGGGCGCGACTTAAGTAGTTTTGGCCATGGCTCAACCCCCTACTGTACCTAAACTCCCTAATTTCATCCCACACATATCAGACCTCCCTTTAGTAATATCCTAAAGCCATTCTATAACACCATAAGACTTCTAGCCTTGCTTTAGCCTTTCCCATACATTTGCAAGCATTCCACATCCATAGCATGACACTTCGCAGAAAAAATATATATTAAGAGAATGCCATATTTCACGTCTTATGGGATCCAAAATTTTTCTTTTATACTCCGTGTACCCCATGAATTCTCAAACATCATCCTCTACTCATCATCCATCTACACAAATCATAAACATCTCATGTAATTTAGATTTGGAGCCTCACACATAAGAAAATGCATGCTTGTTTTCAGGCTCAAAATTTAGTTTTTTGACATAGATTTTGAAAATTCATATTTAAATCTAGGAAAATCAGAATCCAACAAAATATAGCTTTCTAAAAAATCCCTAAATGTTAAAGTTTTTCCAAAAATACTTCCAGGCCATGAAAACATCATTTGGACCATGATTAACAATAGAAAATCATCGTAGGTCCAGTTGTCCTGGAGTTCTGATATAGTTTACTAATATGGAGTTCAAAAATTCATAACAAATACCAAAAAAATCCAAATTAAGTAAACTATACTAATCTAGAAAGCTACAGATGTCTAATTTCAGGAAAAAATAGCTCTAGACCCAGAAAATGAATTGAGCTAATGAAAATTGATAGAACAGTACTGAGGGTCTTGCTACATTACTAATGGTAACTTCCAACTTCAAAAATTCATATCTCCCTCAATATAAATCCAAATTGGCTGATCTTTATGGCTACAGAAAGCTTATAAGTTATGTTTGTAAAATTTCAAGGCAATCAGACTTCATTTGACCCATGAATGATAGAAAAGGAAAAATTGACCATATGAACAGTGCAAATGCCAAATCTAAGAATTTTCCAACTTTAGAAATTCATAATTTATTCTCCAAAGCTCCAAATAATGCAGTTCTTAGCTATACAAAAAGCTCTAGATGAAACTTAGATCCATGCCAAATTTAATATGAAAAGTTTTCTATTTGGTCAGTTTGTGACATAAGATGCCAAAATGAGTTTTATAAGCACCAAAATGGGTCAAAATGTGTCCAAACGCTTTCCTACCCTATCTATGACTTCTTGAGCATGTGGGAAAGTATCAAAATAGACTTCTAAACATGTCTAAAAGGTCAAAAAATCCAAATCTCGCAAATTCACTACCCTACTTGTTACTATACTTAAGAGTCTAACATTCCCATTCTTGCATTTGAATGTCAAAACCATGTCATATCATTCAAATGCTATCCATTCTCACATATACATCACATATCCACATGATTACACATGTTCAGAAGGTTATACATCATATACATCATGGCATTACATCGTTTGACATCATTATGGTTACAATAAAAACAATAACAATTCCATTGTCAATCTCCTTGCTTCCATGTGTGGTGGCTTGCATTTCCTTGCTCACTTAATCCATTTAGGCATGTTAGGTAATAGGGAGGAAAGAGTGAGAATCTAGGAATCCCAATAGCTCTACTTCCTTTCAAATACATCTAATGGATGCAAATTCAAGTCTAAAAATCCATGCACGACTATCTTGAAACTCATAAACATACATAGAACATTTCTTGCATTCAAGAAGCTATATATATCATACATAAGCTTGCCAAGACAATGGTTGAGCCTCAGCTATTCTTTTTGGGATTTTTGGACTTGCCTCACCCACTTTCAAGGGACTTTTGACTAAGCCTCACTCTTTCTAGAGACTTTTGGCTTTGTCTCACCCACTTTTAGGGACTTTTAACTCATCATCACCCTAGCTAAGGGACTTTTGGCTTCACTAAGCTTATACAAGCCATAACATGTTCACAAAATCTTATTTAAGAACATAAATCAAACATCATGGTACTATGGCATATATGTAATGTCTAGTTTTCATTAAACGATAGAAACAGGCGTGTTTTCAAAGCAAGTCTCCTGAAATGAATTAGTCAAGTTTTCAAAAAATTTGAGTAATATTCTAAATTTTATAATGGAAAAGATGGTTCTTAAAAAGGAGCTAAAATAAATTAGAAACAAAATTCCAAGAATAAAGGGCAAAATGAGAATTTTTGAAAAGTGTTTCTTCCTCTCACTTATAAATAGATGGCGCCCCACCTCCTCACTCACATGGCTTCATATGTTTCTACCCTAAACCCGAGAAAAAACCCTAGGAGAGTGGTGCAGAAGAGGAAGACAAAGAGGAGGAGGAATCAACGGCTTAAGGTATGGATTTTAGGTAGTTTTTCATGCTCCTTCCTTTCCAACCTCTTATCCATTTCCCTTTCTTTCTTGTGATTATATTGAAGTATATAAATCTATTTTAAGGGAGAAATTAAAGGAAAAATTTGGATTTGAAGAGAGGAGGCCAAAGAAGACAAGATTAAAGTGAGAAAATAAGGAAAAATAAGGTAATTTCTTCTTCTATGGTTGCTATTTGTAATGTTTGGTTTTTGTTAAACGATGAAAATAGACGCATTTTCAAAGCAAGTCCCTTAAAATGAATTAGTTGAGGTCCTAAAAAAATTCAGTAACATTCTAGACTCATAAAAATGAAAATTTTAGGCTTAGATGGAAAGAAAAATGGAGCTAGAATGAAGAAACAAATTTTGACGAAAATCTTATGAAACATAATGGCATTTTTGTAATTTTGAGAACATTTTGGAATTCACACAAGAGGGCTTTTTAAATGAAAGTTTTGAGTTCTCCGAGGTTCTCAAAGGCCCTAAAAATCATGGGAAGCCCCAGGACAGTTAAATCCCCTCCAGTGGATATTTTTTAATGTCGGTATACCTAAACTTTAATAGATCTGTTCGGAAAGGTTTTAGCTCTAATTTGAGTGATTCTAAAGGTATTTTACTAAATTGGAAGCCTAAATTTTATAATGAAAAAGACGGTTCTTAAAAAGGAGCTAAAACGAATGAGAAATGAAAATGCCAAAAACAAAGGGCAAAATAGAAATTTTTGAAAAGTGTTTCTTCCTCCCACCTATAAATAGGTGGCGCCCTACCTCCTCACTCATTTAGACACAATTGTTTCTACCCTAATTCAGAGGACAGAGCTAGGGTTTAGGCGCACCAAAGGGAGAGAAGAAGAAGGATAAATAAAGGGAAAAAGTTATGGTTTCTTGGTAGTTTTCTATGCTTTCTTCCATCCAAACCTCCTCTCCTCCATTCTCCTTTATTTCCTTTGATTAAAATGAAATTTCAATCTATTTTAAGGGAGAAATTAAGCAAAAAATTCGGATTTGAAGAAAGGAGCTTGGAGAAGACAAGATTAAAGTGAGAAAAAGCAAGAAAACAAGGTAATTTCTTCTTCCATGGTTGATATCCCTTCCTCCTCTTCCTCCACCATTTTGCCCCACTTAAGAAACCCTAGAAGGGTTTGATTTTAGGCAGAACCAAGGGTGACTCTTAGGAAAAAGGATATGGAGATTAAGAAGATGCAAAGAAAATTAACAAAAAACCATAGAATTTCAAGATGCAATTTCTAGGGTTTCAAGTGTTCCTTCCAATATCTGATTTGATCTCTTAATTCCTATGCCTAAATAAGTGTTTGAATGAGCTCTTAAGATCCCTAGAAGTCTCCCTATGTGCTTCCTCTATCAAGAAAACAAAGCAAAGTCCATGGAACCTAAAACCTAGCATAGGTTTGCCCAAGAGAGGTTTATGTAGCTAGGGAGAGTTTTAAATTTTTCTAAACCCATTTTTGAGTCATATATGATGACTGAAAATGAGAGAAGGCCTTGGGAAAAATTTAGAAAGCATAGAAAGTGAGTTAGCCTTATATGTTCTGTAATATGACATAAAGAAGCAACATGTAATTAGGCTTTTGGTTTTGATTGTGTGATGACTTTAAGAGGCTTAAAAGGAGTCAAGAATTATATTTGAAAGGAAAGAATGGAGCCTAAAATTTATTTGAGGGGTGTTGTTTCATTAAGTGCATTTATGGAACCATAATGAGGTTTATAGATCAAGCTAGTGTCTAAGCACGTTGTGTGGCCTTAGAATTAATTCCATGAACCTAATTGACTTTCATAAATTGTGTTTACGCCAAGAGAAATCATCCCCAATCTTTTGTGTGTGTGTGGCTGAAGGAGGGAGCTTTGATTCAAGAGAAAAAGTGTGTGATTGTATCCAAGGTAGCTCTCTCCACCTTCTTTCATGCATGGTTGTTTGCTTTACTTGGCTTTGAATGTGTGTATGTGTATTTCAAGTTATGCAAAATGTTCTAGCATGAGCTCTTACTCCATGGTACCATGATAATGTATTAGGTTTTCCAAATAATGTTTATAATGCTTGTTTTGGTTTGCTTGAGTGTGGTGAGACCAAGAACCCTTAGCCATGGTGAGGATGAGTCAAGAACCCTTAAAGTTAGTTAAGGCAAAGTAAAGAGTCTCTCAAAAGTGAGGTTGACTCCCAAGAGCATGGTTAAGTCCAAGAACCTCTTAAAGAATGGGTGAGGCAAGTTCAAAATCCATAAGCAAATGGGTGAGGCCAATCCACTTGCTTGGCAAGCCTATGTATGCTATGTATGACTTTTTCAAATGCTAAGAATAGTTCTTGAATGATTGCACATGTCCATATGCCATGCATGCATTTGTAAGACTTGTTTTGCATCTTTTATGCATGGCTGAATAGGAGATGAGCTATTAGGATTTTTGAATCTCATCTCCTCCTTTCCAATGATCTAATATGCTAGGTGGACCAAGAGAGCAAGGTAATAGAAGCCAACCACCTTGAAGATGAGAGAATGACATTCAAGTGCATGACTTTAGCTACTTTAAGGCCATACAAATGGTAAATGATGTAATCAATGGTTGTATATGTACTATGATGTTATGAACATATGTAATTATGATAATATGTCATGTATAAATGGAAGAATATGTTATGTGGCCATTAGAATATAAGTTGAGTATGTTATGGCAATGTGGCTTCTTGAATGGTTTTAGACATTTTGGTATCCTATATAGAGCTAAATTTGACTATAATTAAACCTTATGTCACTTTTTATCTAAATGAGCTCTTTTTCATATGAGATTTGGCATAAAATTAGTGCTTGTTGAGAGCTTTTTGGGAAGCTAAAGAAAAAAAATTTCAGAGGTTTAGAGAATATTTGATGAATTTTCAAAGTTGGCAAAAATTCTGGTTTTGGTCATGTCACTGTTCACTCAAGTCCAAAACTAAAATCTATCACACAGGGATCAAATGATGTCCAATTGCCATGAACTTTAACACAGAGAAACTAGACATTCGCAGTGACTTGTGCCAACTAGAAGCACCTCATTTGGATGTATAAAGAGGGAGCTATGAGTTTTCAAAAAATCTATCTAGTACTAGGCACTCCAATTGACCTCAGGTACTATTTGATTTAGTTTGAGGTCTGGGTGTGCCTAAAATGATCTAGAGTTATTTTTTCCCTCTAGCTAATATCTACATCTTTCTCTGTCGATATCATTTGCATGGATTGGATTTTTGTGAAATTAATTGGACATTTTTGAAATTTGCTACAGAATTCTATGACAGTACCAGTTGATAGCCTGACCTCTTGACCATTTTGAATATCAAACGTCTTCTGTGTTGGGTGTTATGGTTTAAAAGTATTTTTATCATAAGGTAGTCATATGTAGCTTTCCAGAATGGCTAAGGACGCATAATTTTCATTTTTTTAGAATTAGTTATGATTTTCCAAATTTTGTGATAGAAATGAGGAAAATCTGGCCAATATATATATATATATATATGTATTTTATGCTTCCCTTTGGTTTCCACGAGATGTAGGCCAGTTTTGATTATGCAAATGAGTTGTATTCATACAATTAAATATGATAATATGATATATGAGTTCACATGGTCCACATGACACTGAATGAAATTTTTACATGCGACACAACGCTAGAAAATTTATTATTTTAATTCCATTTTTCTTGCTCCTTCATGGAATGTATGATGTAAAGCATGGAAATGTGATGGAATAAGCTAGAAATATAAGGTGTTACACTACCCCTTGCTCCTCTTCTCTCTATGTTTTGCCCTACTCAAGAAGTCATAGGAGGGCTTGGATTTTAGGCAGAATCAAGGGTGAATCTTAGGAAAAAGAGTGTGGAGAATAAGAATATACAAAGGAAATTAACGAATAACCATGGAAATTTAAAATGCAAATTCTAGGGTTTCATATGCTCTTTGTAAAATCTGATTTAATTCCTTAATTTCTATGCCTAGATAAGAGTTTGAATAAGTTCCTAAGACCCCTAGAAGTCTCCCCATGTGCTTCTTCTATCAAGAGACCAAAGCAAAGTCCATTGATGCCAAAATGCTTCCTAGTTTCGGCCAAGAGGGGTTTGCGCACCTAAGGATAGTTTTAATTTGTTCCAAGCCCATTTTTGAGTCATATATGATGAATGAAAATGAAAAGAAGTCTTGAAAAAAATTTAAGAAGCCTAAGGAATGAATTAGTGCCTTATATTCCATAATACGACCCAAAAAAACAATATGTATTTAGGCTCTGTATTTCAATTGTGTGATAACTCCAAGAGGCTTAAAAGGAGTCAAGAATTATATTTGAAAGGAAAGAATGGAGTCTAGAATTTATTTGACAGGTATTGCTTCATTAGGTGCATTCTTGGAACCATAAAGAGGTTTATAGATCAAGTTAGTGTCTAAGCAAGATGCATGGCCTTAGAATTAATTCCATGAACCTAATTGGCTTCCATAAATTGTGTTTAGGCCAAGAGAAATCATTCCCACACCTTTGTGTATGTGAGGCCGAGGAAAGGAGCATTATTTCAAAGAGAAAAGTGTGTAGTTGCATCTAAGGTAGCTCACTCATCCTTCTCTCATACATGAATGTATGCTTGGCTTGTCTTTGAATGTGTGTATGTGTATTTTAAGCCATGAAAAGTATTCTAGCATGATTTCATATGCCATGGTACCATGATGATCTATTATATTTTCAAATGATGTTTGTTATGTGTGTTTGGATTTGCTTGAGTGTGGTGAGACCAAGATCCCTTAGTCATAGTGAGAATGAGCCAAGAACCCTTAAAGTTTAGTTGAGACAAAGTAAAGAGTCTTCCAAAAGTGAGATTGACTCCCAAGAGTAAGATAGAGTCAAGAATTTCTTAAAGAATGGGTGAGGTAAGTCCAAAATCCACAAGTGAATGAGTGAGGCTAATTCACATACTTGGCAAGCCTTTGTATGCTATGTATGACTTGTTCAAATGTTAAAAAAATGTCTCTTGAATGATTACACATGTCAATATGTCCATGCATGCATTTGTAAGACTTGTTTTGTATCTTTTATGTGATTGAAAGGGAGATGAGCTATTGGGATTCTTTGAATCTCATTCTCTCCTCTCTAATATTCTAACATGCTAGGTGGACTAAGAGAGCAAGGAAATGGGAGTCAACCACTTGAGAGATGAAAGTTTGACATTAAAGTGCATAGATTTGGTTACTTTAAGGCTTATCAATGGAAAATGATGTAATCTATTGTTGTATATGTCTTTGTGACCTTATAAGCATGTATAATTATGTTAATGCATCATGTACAAATGAGAAATTATATTATGTGAATGTTAGAATGTAAATTTAGCATGTAATGGCAAGCTTGGTGCTTTGATGGCTTTGTGCAATTATGTATAAATGGAAGTGGAACAACCAAATTGAGATGCATGAGATTTGAGACCACTTGAGCAGCTCATATAAGTCATATGCATACTTTTAAACTTTCCCAAGAGGTGCCAAACATCAAGGGAAGTCATTTGGACACTTTAGTTTCTTATATGGAGAAGAATTGACCATATTGGAAACTTATACTACTTTTTATCCAAATGAGCTCTTCTTGATCTGATATTTTGCATGCATTTAGATTTTATTGATATATTTTTGGGAAGATAAAGTGCATAATTTTTGAAGGTCTATGGAATATTTGAGAAATTTTCAAAGTTGGAAAAAATTCTGAAATTGGTTATTCGTACTGTTCACTTAGGTCCGAAAATGAATTCTGTCACTTAGGGCTCAAATGATGTCCAATTGCCACAAAATTTTATAAGGAGAAACTAGAAATTCCCAATGACTTATACAAACTAAAAGCACCCCATTTTGATGTCTAGATAGGGAGATATGAATTTTTAAAATGTCTACCTAGTATCAGGCATTCAGACAGACCTCAGGTATTGTTTGATTAGTTTTCAAGGTCTGGACGTACCTAAAATGGTCTAAAGTTATTTGTTTCCTCTAGATAACATCTTTAGCTTTCTATATTGTTATCATTTGCCTAGATTTGATTTTTTTGGAATTAATTCGATATTTTTGAAATTTATAACAGAAACCTATGATAGTACCAATAGCCAGTCAGACCTCTGCATCTTTTCAAATGTCAAAGTCTTCTATGTTATGTTTCATGGCCTGGACATATTTTTATCATAAATTATACATGTGTAGCTTTCTATAATGGCAAAGATTGCATGATTTCAATTTTTCTAGAATTAGTTATGATTTTCAAAAGTTTGTGACAGAAGTAGAGAAATTCTGGCTGAAATGGAAACTATGAATTTTATGCACTCCCTTGCCTTGCACGAGCTCTAGGCTAATTTTGGTGATGGAAATGAGTTGTATCTATGTAATTACATATGATAATGTGATACATGAGGTCAAATGGTCCACTGGACATTGAATGAAAATTTTATACGCGACGCAACACTAAGAAATTCATTATTTTAGTGCAATTTCTCTTACTCCTTCATGAATTGCATGATGTGAGACATGAAAGTAATATAAAATAAGCTAGAAAAGTATGGTGTTACAATATACATACTCACTAAAAGAAATTTTCATGGCTTAAACATACACACACATTCAAAGATAAGAAACACCCAAGTATGCATGAGAGAAAGGAGAGAGAGTTACCTTGTACACAAGAACACACTTTTCTCTTTGTAATTTCTTCCTCTCCCTTATCCAAACACCTACAAGGAGGTGGAACTTGATTCCTTTGGCCTAAACACATGAAATGTGATCCAATTATACTTTTGGAACTTTTACTAAAGCCACACACACTTTAGAATAACCTTGGCACTCATAATGTGCAATTATGGTTCCATAAGGAACCTAATGAAGCAACCTTGGAAATTCATGATCTTGGCTCCATTTTCTCCCTTACTTTATGACTCTTAACTCCATTTAGACTCCTTGGAGCTATCACACATTCAATTTGAGGAGCCTACCTATGTGTTGCTTCATTATGCTACAATATGGAACCTATACCTCCATCACACTTTCTAGGCTCTCTAGACTTTTTCCAAGGTTTCCTCTCATACTCTCTCATCATATATGATGCAATTCTAAGCTTGGAAGAAGTTAAAACACTCCCTAGGTGCTTCAACCCTCTTAGGTTGAGCCAATGCTCTCCTTGGCACTAATGGAAGTGATTTTGTTTTCCTTGATGGAAGATGCATGTGGGAAGCTCCTTAGGGGTCTTAGGAGCTCATACAAACACTCACATAGGCTTAGGAACTCTTGGATAAAATCAAATTTTAGCCTAAATTCTTAAATCCCTAGCCTTACTATCTTGCATTTCATTGACTTTTTCTTTGTTCTCTTTGCATATGCTTGTTTCCCACACTTTAATTCCTAAGATTCATCCTTGGTTAGGTTAGATTTTACTTCCTTTTGGTGGTTCTCTATAAGGCCAAAAATCAACTCTCAAGAAGCAAGAAGAAGAAAGCATGTAAAGCTAGGATATCTACCTTTATTCAAGCCTTTTCTAAGAGTCTTCTTCTTTACTTTAGCCTCTCTTCTGAATTTTGAACTCCTCTACTTTGTACATGGCTTAAAATAGAACCAAACCCATCTATGAAACTATAGAAAGAGAGGTAGCAAGGAGGAGATTCAAGTTGCTAGAGGAAAAGACCATGGAATTCCATCCATTTTCATACCTTTTCTTGAAGTCTTTCTTCCCCTTTTTCTCCTCCCATGGTGCTTCCTCCTCAATAGTGCTTCTTTTTATTTTTAGCCAGCTAAAAGTTGATCTAGTGGTGGGGGCAGAGTTTTAGATGGTTTTAAGAAGCAATAAAGCACTTTTTGTAACTTTTTATTTTACACTTTAGTCCTTATTTCTTGGTTTTGTCTCATTAGGCTTATTTCAACTCCTATTTGGAAATCATCTTCTCCATCATGAAATTTAGGTTCTCTAACCTCTAAATGGCTTTGAAACCACTCAATTTAGATCTAAAATCTTCCTAAACAATTTGGTCAAAGTTCAGGTTAACCTTTTGCTGAAATCATTCACCGAAGGGGTTTTAAACTATCCCAGGGGTTCCTATGGGTTTTAGGGCCTCTAAGAACCCCAGGCAGCTCAATTTTTTCATTTAAAAATCTCTTCTTAGTGTTTTCTTAAGTAGGTTTCGCTATAGCAAAAGACACCTCTCACTATTGCGAGAGCTTCCCAGCTATTCTCGCTATAGTTGACGATATTGTGAGAAGTTCCCTGGATTTTGTATGGCCCCGAACTCACTATAGCAAATTGGCTTCTTGGCTATAGTGAGCTGGCATTCTAGCTATAGCAAAAAGACTTAAACAAATTCTGAAACTTTGAGCCCTCATTTCTATGAAAACTCAGATGTTACACATTCTACCTTAATTTGCGTAGTTCTATTAGCATCCTGCTATCCAAATTACCCAGCATACCAATTCTAATCAATTCAAAACTTGGGTTTTAATCTTTACCCATCCATTTACCATATATCAAAAAATCATGGATTTTGACATAGGGAAAACTAAAATCCACTACCATTATCATTTAAATGTAAATTCCAATAGAGGTTCCATACAATACTAGTCTAAGTCAACATTTAATGCAACACATTATTACATTCTCAAATGATAAATCATATCTCAAAGTCAGCAAAGTTTCATATCAAATATAAATAAGTGCATACATTAGATTCCAAATTTGTATAAAGTCTAGCTCCCTATTAGTTACATCATTGTTACCAAACACCAAAATACCTACACTTGGCAATATGATTACATGATGATGCTATACAAAAGAACAACAAAATTAGCATCTACCCTAAATTAGATTGACCCAAGTGTAGCACTTTCCACACAGGGTCTCAGCTCATGAATATTCATCCACTTGCTTTCTTTTATCGTTACCTGAAGAGCCTTCACCTGAAATAGTTAGCCCATTAAATAGGGTAAGATGCACATCTCAATAACCAGAGATAAATTTCATTCATATGCTTCAAATTAATTAACATATGTGCATTAAATTAGATAAGCATATGAAACAATATAATATTAGCAAAATGCAATAGTTGAGCTATTAGTGATCACTATCCTATATTAGCAATCACACATAATATGTTAAAGGCCATTAACACCGGGGAGAAACCCATCTATAGCACAACCCCCCAATGAGCACAACCTGAGCTCAGTGCAAACAAGAGTCTAATCACAACTCGGTGCCTAATCAAAGCATGATGCATGGGTGGCAGTAGCACCACAGCTTCACCATGGACTCACAAGGTCCATTCATAACATTCAGATAGCCAACCATTCATTTAGCTTTTAAAATCATACATGTGTAGCAGATATAAGATTAAATTGAACATATGTAAGAAATAAAAATTAACTCTGTCTGGTTACCTCACTTGGTTGATAATTCTTTGAGCCAACAACAATGCTACTTCATCTTATGTACACAAAACCAGACCATTACTATTTCTACTTATCATTTATAGCAGTAAACTAAGTATCCAAAGAATTAAACTATCAAAGACTACCTAGAGGACACTTACCTAGCCCCCAAGGAGTCCTAAATTTAGATTTGAGCTTTACCCACCCAGAAACTCCAAGATATTACTCAATTTTTGGGTAATTTCACACAATAAAGGCCCATATTAGAAATTAATTATAGGGGTCTCAAACTAGTAGTAAATGCATCAAAATGGAAAGAGGATACTTACCTAACAATACCCCTAGCCTTAATTTCTGAAAATCCTCTAAGAAAACATGAAACAACTTATTTCAAATTTTGGGTGTGGGTAAAAATTCTTCACATGAAAAATTAATCGGGTTAAATTGAAGAGGAAAAGGGAAGATTGAGTTATATACCAGTTACCTTGGCTGATTTTGACTCTAGGAGTGGGAGAAGATGGATTTTTGCTAAGAACCCTACCCTCCCTTCTCTGAGTGAGAAAATGAACTCTTGCCTCTTGTATTTTCTACAAAATGTGGAGGAGGCTGAGTGTATTTAGGGTTTAGATGAGTTTAAGTTAGGTTGTGGGCTAACCCAAAGGCCCAAGTCTAAGTGGGGTTCAGGTTTTAGCTTATTGGGCCAGACATTATGGTTAGGCTATAGAATTTTTAAGGTTAGGGATGGAATGCATTGATCCAATAGCCTAAGACCCATTTAGACTCATTTTTCTAAGTTTGGGCTAAAGCTAAATGGGCTTTTGTCTCACTTAAATCTACTCCTAACTTTTGGGCTTCCAGAAAAGTTAAGTTGGGCTTACAAGAAAACTAGTATTGGGTTCTTCTACTAAGCTCAGGGCATAATTGAGCTTTTATATTAGGCCCCAAGCATAATTACCTTAATCATAATGCTCAAATTAATGTCCACCTTTCTTAATTAATTTTCCTAATTAAACCCATATAAATTCCTAATTAATCATAATTATCCTTAATAAATTTAGGATGTTACACTGTGATTATAAGTAGAGTCATTTTCCATTGTTTTAAGCCACTAAGACCCCAAAAATTATGTTTTTATGAAAAAAGGCACTCAAAATTGTCTCAGGAGTAGTCATATCTTGAAAAGTCCAAAAAATGAGCAAGAATGGAGAGAATTGGATACTAAGGAGCAAAATGGTCATTTTAAAAAATTATAAAGTTTTAAAGAAGCCTTATAACAACCCTAACTACTAATAAAATTAATTAAGCGTAATTATGTTCTTAATCGAGTATACTTAATGTCTAATTTGGTTAATGAGTTAGCAGTGGATGAAAATATGAAAAAATTTGAACCTTTAAATAATCAATATTCACCATGAATTTGTACAATAAGATTATTGTTTCCAGTTATTCAAAACTCTCATTAACAATTTTGTCTCAACCAAAATACCTCTAAGAAGCCTAAAGACTTATATATGTTGGACTAATAATCATTACTCATCACTACCATGATGAAAATTAAGAATTTATAACTAAATTTGGGGTTCAAGACTTAGGCTGTGGCTTAAAATAGGTTGCGCCACGACCAACTTGGCCTCTGGAATCTCTAAAAGCTAAATTCTATACTTATGCCATAACTTGAAAATTTATGCCACAGCTAAACTTGTGTTTAGATCAAAATTTGACACAGACATGATTTGTGTCATGCTAAATTAGCTTCTGAATAATTTTGTGCAATGGCAAAAATTTTTTACATCACGACCAAAGTTGCTACTAGAACCCTAGTTGCTCATTTTGGCCATGACTTGAAAACCTATTGCACCGAAACATTTAAAGAAATGAACTAACAAATTGCTACTACTTCAAGATCAATCTTAGGGTCTTTTAATGACTAAAACGCAAGGTTATTAAAGGATTTACATTCCTAAAATCTCCATTTAATTGTCTTACCTAACTCAAGGATTAAAAGCTAATCTAATCATTCTAACTTCAATTATAATAGCAAAGGTACATGAAGCCACAAGTGACAACTTTAGAAATCTATTTTTCTTACAAATTGACCTTAGACCACTTTGAACAAGTTTTAATGAACTAAATGAATATGTCCCTATCTCCAAAACCCCAGAACAACCTTAAATGCAACATATGACTATGTAACATCCACAAAATCACTCAATGACTTCTTATGACAGCTAAATGAGTTATGGAATACCTAAGGGATGGATTGACTCACTACCAACATGACCAAAACAACCTAACCATGTCCCTCAAGGCTCCTAAACCATAACCAAACTAAAAAACATAATTGGCCAAGAATTAATGTCTACTTTACACCTTATATGACAACCAAATGACTATAATGACAGCAAAAACAAAGAGTGACTTCTAAAACTTTCAAGTGACAACTCAAAATCCAAAGGGTGGCTTCTAAGTTCCTCTAAATACCTTAAATAGGTGTAGAGAAACACATTTAAAGTAGCCTAAACCTCCAAATATGTTATACCAATAGCTTAAATGTTAATTTTACAATACTAATTGCTTAGAGGTCATCGAATATCAGGGTGTTCATTAATAATCATTCAAATATAATCACAAGTAATAATTCCATGATGTCTCATATTATAAAATTAGTTCCTATACTTGGCAATACATGATGCAATGTGGAAATTATACAACACAATAAGCAATACTAGATACCTATTATACAAACCCAATTTAAATAGGGCTTTAAAGCCTATACATTACTAAACTACCATAGTAAGCTTCCATTAGCTTCTCTTTGCTACTAAGAGATTCGGTCCCTAAAAATTTTACCCCACAATTAGGGTGAGATATACAATCTTAGTAACAAGAGGCAAATTTCATATATATGTACAAATAAATCAACATAATGTATTTATACAGAAAAACAAACTGAAGACAACAATATCATCAGCAAATGAACTAGTTAGACTACTGGTGACTACTATCCCACACTATCAATCACATACAACATGTTAATGGCTAATAACACCACGAGAGCCCTATCCATGGCACCAATTCCCTAATGAACACAACCTAGGCTTAGTACATTCAGGGGTCTAATCACAACTCGATGCCTGATCGAAGTACATTGCACGGATAGTAGCTACACCATAGCTCTACCAAAGACACACTCATTGTAACGAACGTAATTTTCATAAAATGACGAAATGTGTAACGAATGCAATTTTGGTAAAATGACGAAATGAGCTGTATAAAAGCAAGTTCTTTGAAATGACCTAGATAATGTCCCAAAAAATTTAGGTAGAATCCTATGCTCCTAAAAATAACAATTCTAGGCCTAGACGAAAAGCAAAATGGAGTTAGGAAGGAGAAACAATTTGTGATGGAAATCGATGAAATGTAATGGCATTTTCATAAATAAGTGTAACTTTTGGAAAAACATATAGGAGAGCTTTTTAAATGAAAGTTTTGAGTTCCTCAGGGTTCTCAGAGGCTCCAAAAATCATAGGAAGCCTTAAGACTGGTAAAGCCCCTCCGGTGTACATTTTTTAACATCGATTGACCCAAACTTTGACTAGTTTGTTCGATAAGGTTTTAGCTCCAATTTGAGTAATTCCAAAGGCATTTTATTAAATTGGGAACCTAAATTTTATAATGGAAAAGATGGTTCTAAAAAAGGAGTTAAAATGAAGTTGAAACAAAATTGCCATTACGGAATGATGAAATTGAAATTTTTGGAAAAGTATGCTTCTAGAAGCTCCCACACACTTCTCCTTTCTTCTCCCATCTTCTTAAGCACGAAATTTTCTGCCTAAAATACAGAATATGATCTGCTCTCTTAGGCACACAAGAAGGGGAAGAAAAGGAGGAGAAAAATTAAGAAAAAGGTAGGAAAATTTGTAGAATTTCATACTCTTCTTTCTTTCAATTCTTTTCTACTCCTTCTTGGCTTTTCTTTCTATGGTTTTCTTAAGTTGATTGGTTCTATTTTTGGGCCATAACACAAGGGGGAAATTCGAATTTCATAAGAGGAAGCAAACCAAGGAAAAAGAGCATTGAAAGGAAGCTTAAAACTAAGGTAATTACTTGTTGTTGTTGCTTTTCCTTGTTGCTTCTTTCTTGTTGGATTTTCGGCCTAGACTAGAACCATATAGGGGAGGGATTTTCTATCCAAAAGCAAGAGGGAAACATGGGTTTTTGACCTTGGGGAGATAAAATATGGCAAGAAATTCTAATAAAAGCTAATAGAAATCAAGTTAGGAAAATGTGAAATTTTCTAGGGTTTTGTAAAATCTGATTTTGTGTGAATGTTGCTTTGGTTATTTGAATGTTTCCTTGAGCTCCTAAGACTCTTAGAAACTTCCCCAAATGGCTCTTCTATCAAGGAAAAATCAAGAAGCTCTTAAACCTCATATGCTTACTAATCTCAGCCAAGGCAAGAGCATGAGGTTGGAGGATGTTTTAATTTGTTCTAGCCTTGGTTTGGGACTTTATATAATGTTAGAAGATGGGAAAAACCATTGGAAAAAAATATAGGAGCCATGGAATGAGAGATGGAGCAATGGTGTCCATAATGGTGCTTTATGAAGCAACTTGGATTTTCAATTGTGCAAGTGAATGTGTGATAGCTCCAAGGATCTTAAATGAGTCCAAGAAGTCTAGAAATAAGAAGAGAATGGAACTTGGGAGTTGAATTCCAAGAGTTGCTTCATTAGACTAATTATGTAACCATAATGCCAAGTGTGAAACCAAGTATGTGTTTAAGTTTTAGTTTAGTGTCTTGGCTTGCTTCAAGTATGTGATTGTGTGTTCCTTGTGATGCCTAGGCCAAGAGAACAACCAACCACCTAAGTGCTCTTGTGAAATCAAGGAGGGGAAGGAATTAGCTAAGTAAACTTGCATAAATTGAAAGGTAGCTTTCCACCTTATTCTTCATACTTTTTTTGTATGCATATGTATGTCATGGTATGCTTGTATGTGTTCTTATAATTTGGTGATAGGCCACATGATCTCTTGAAATTGTATTGGTACCAATGTGTGCTCTTGAATGCCTTTGAATGTGAGATTGGCTCTTAAGTGTGAAGTGATGCCAAAAGTCCCTTAGAGTGGGTGAGGATGTGCCAAAAGTCTCAAGGCACGGATGAGACTAGGCCAAAAGTCTATTCGATGGGTGAGGCTAAGTTAAAAGTCCCTAGGCCAAGGGTGAGATACTTCCAAAAGTCCTAGAAATGGGGTGAGGCAAAACCAAAAGTCCCTAGGGCATGGAAATGGTTTGATGTATTAATGTGGCATGGAAATGTGGCATTACACACTTTATGTTTGCATATTTGTATTCTTGATATATGTATGCCTTGAACGTGTGGGTGAATGGGTGTGTGAGCTATTGAGATTCTTGGAATCTCACTCCCCTTTCCCTCTTACTCTTGAAATGTCTAGGTGGTGCTCAAAACGAAGGAAATGCAAGCCAAGAGTATTGAATGGCTACACTTTGTTCATTTTGTAGTCTAACTTATAATGGAATGTCAAAAAAGCTTTGTATATATTATTTTTGGTAATGTAAAACCTTGAACACTTGTAACATGATGTATGGACTCCATGTAAAACTTATGTGACATTAAATCAATGAGATTGTAGATTTGGACCCTTGAATAACATGTATGTATAGTGCATTAATGGATGTTGAATGGCCAAAGTGAAATATATGAGATTTGGGACCACTTGGGTAGTTTACCCAAGTCATAATTATGCTCTTAAATTTATCCAAGAGGTGCCAAACTCAAGAAGAGGCCATTTGGATCAAAGGACTCTTGATAGGGAGCAAAAATGACTATTACATGAGGTTATATCACTTTTTGCCCAAATGAGCTCTTCTTGGTCCAAAATTTGGCATGCATCTAGAGCCCATTGAGAGCTTTTTGGGAAGATAAAGTAGGTAATTTTTAGAGGTCTGTGAAATATTTGGCAAATTGTTGAAATTGGGAAATTTTCTGGTTTTAGTTACTGGTATTGTAGCATTGGTCCAAAAATGATTTGTATCACACAGGGCCCAAATGATGTTCAATTGCCATGAAATTTTATATGGACAAACTAGACATTCCCAGTGACTTGTATCAACTAGAAGTATCCATTTGGATGTCTAGAGAGGGAGATGTGAATTTTTAAAGATCTTGTCTAGTACTAGGTGCTCAAATTGACCTCAGGTATTGTTTGATTGGATTTTGAGGTCTGAGTGTGCCTGAGCTGATCTGGAGTTATTTTTTTCCTCTAGATAACATCCACAGATTTTTATATTGATATCATTTACATAGATTGAATTTTTTTGGAATTAATTGGACATTTTTGAAATTTGCTGCAGAAATCTGTGATAGCACTAGTGGACAGCCAGACCTTTGGACCTTTTCGAATATCAAACATCTTCTTTGTTGTGTTTCATGGTCTAGACATATTTTTATCATAAAGTAGACATGTGTAGCTTTCTAGAATGACCAAGAATGTATGATTTTAAAATTTTTAGAATTAGTTATGATTTTCCAAAGTTTGTGATAGAAGTAAGGAAATTCTGGTCGAAAATACAGATAGGTGTTTTATGCTCCCCTTTGGTTTCCACGAGTTGTAGGCCACTTTTGGTAATGAAAATGAGTTGTATCCATGTAATTAAATATGAAAATATGATACATGAGCTCATATGATCCACGTGGCACCAAATAGAATTTTCATACGTGACGCAACGCGAAATAATGCATTATTTTGATGTCATTTTCCTACTCCCTTTGTGCAATTCATGATGTGAGACTTGGAAATAATAGGAAGCAAGCTAGAAATTATGGTGTTACAAAATGAGTTGTATAAAAGTAAGTCCTTTGAAATGAGCTAGATAATGTCCCAAAAAATTTGGATAGAGTCTTAGACTCCTAAAAATAATAATTCCAGACTCAAATGGAAAGAAAAATAGAGCTAGGATGGTAAAATAATTTATGACAAAAACTGACGAAACATAATGGCATTTTCGTAAATAAGTATAACTTTTGAAAAAAACACATAAGAGGACTTTTTAAATGGAAAATTGAGTTTTCCAAGCTTCTCAGAGGCCCCAAAAACCATGGGAAGCCCCGGGACTGGTAAAGCTCCTTCAGTGTACGTTTTCCAATGGTAGTGAGCCTGAACTTTGACAGATTCATTCGGGAATGTTTTAGCTCCAAATTGAGTGATTCCAAAGGCATTTTATTAAATTAGGAACCTAAATTTTATAATGGAAAAGAAGGTTCTAAAAAAGGAGCTAAAACAAAGATGAAACAAAATTGCCATTACGGAAGGACAAAATTAGAATTTTTGAAAAAGCTAGCTTCTTGAATATTCTATAAGTTTCATGCCTCTTCTCCTACCTTCTTAAGCACGACTTCCTCTACCCAAAATACAAAAAAATAGTAGCTCCTTGAGGCACACCAAGAGAAGGAGAAAAAGAGGAAGAAAATGGCAAGAAAGGTAAGGAAATATAAGGAATTTCATGCTCCATCTTCTTCCAATTTTGTTCCTCTCCTTTCCTCTTCTCTTTTCACGGCTTAGTTGAGCTTTTTGGTTTTGTTTGGAGTCTAGAACTAAGGGGAGTGGTTCAAATTCCTTGGAGAAAAGCAAACCAAGAAGAAGAAGCCTTGAAAGCACACTTGAAACCAAGGTAATTGGTTGTTATTGTTACTTCTTCTCCTTGCTCCATGGATGTATGTATTTCGGCCAAGAATAGGACCATATAAGGGGATGATTTTCTGTCCAAAAACAAGAGGAGAACTAGGGTTTTAGACCATGAGAAAGAGGAATATGGCAAGAAATTGCAAGAAAAAAACTATGGAAAATAAGATAGAAAAGTGTAGGCTTCTTTAGGGTTTTGCAAAATCTGATTTTGTGTGAGTAATTCTTTGGCTATTTGAATGTTTCCTTAAGCTCCTAAGACCTCTAGAGACCCTCCCAAGTGGCTCTCCCATCAAGAAAAAATCAAGAACTCTATGAACCTTCCTTGGTGTGTCTATCTCGGCCAAGCTAGGATAATTAAGCTATGGAGTGTTTTAATTTGTTCTAACCTTGGTATGAGACTTCATATGATGTTAAAAGATGGGAGAAACCATTGGAAAAAAATTAGGAGCCATGGATTGGGAGATGGGACAATGGTGTCCATAATTGTGCTTTGTGAAGCAACTTGATTCTAAACTTGTATGAATGATTGTGTAAGGGCTCTAAGGACTTTGAATGAGGACAAAAGGCCTAGAAATGGAAAGAAAT
Source organism: Erythrophleum ivorense (assembly GCA_026724425.1). Taxonomy (NCBI): domain Eukaryota; kingdom Viridiplantae; phylum Streptophyta; class Magnoliopsida; order Fabales; family Fabaceae; genus Erythrophleum; species Erythrophleum ivorense. The sequence continues at coordinate 64,300 of JAIUCV010001160.1, forward strand.
GGGAGCCTAGAGTTTGAATTATGAAGGTTGCTTCAATAGGCCATTTCTAGAACCATTATACCACTTATGGAACCAAGTGTGTGTTCAAGAGTAAGTCTAGTATCTTGGCTTGCTTCAAGCATGTGATTGTGTGTTCTTTATGGTTTAGAGGACAATAGAACATACATCCACCTAGGTGTGCTTGTGGGACCAAAAAAAGGAAGGAAAAGGATATAGAAAAGCTTGCAAAAATTCAATGTAGCTCTCCACCTCATTCTCCTTGCATTCTTGAGTGCATATGTGTGTCATTGTATGCTTGTGTGTGTTTTTGTGACTTAATGATATGCCACTTGATGTCATGACATTACATTGGTACCAATGTATTTCCTTGAATGGCCTTGGTTCTGGAAATGGCTCATAAGGGTGAGGTGATGCCAAAAGTCCCTTAATGAAGGTGTGGAGATGCCAAAAGTCTCATGGCATGGGTGAGACAAGGTGAAAAGTCTCTTAGAAGGGTGAGGCCAAGTCAAAAGTCCTTAGGCCAAGAGTAAGGCAAATCCAAAAGTCCTAACAATGGGGTGAGGTAAAATCAAAAGTGTAATACCTTATTTTATAACACTTTTCCTACTACAATTACCTCATATAAATCTTAGAGGAGTCAACAGAAACCTGAACTGATAAAATTTTTTTCATTTTAAAACTTCCTCATATAATTTCACTATTCATTTGGTCATTTCCAAATTCTTATCTAATTTTGAAAATACATACTTAATTATAGAAAAATCGTATGAGGTTAATTCAAGGCTCTACTTCAAGCTCTTTAAGCCCTTTACACGGGGAAAATGCTTACTTAGCGGAGCACGTATAAATTCATATAAAGTTCCCCTTACAACAAATTGGACAGTTTTACCCCTCATTGGTCATATTATTATTATTATTTTGCCTTTATATAGGCACAGGCATTCTTGCATCTTATGCACGGTAGTCATACTCTTTTTACTTCAGGATTGGGTATATACATGGCTTTCCATTTCATACTTGAGTATCTTACAGTGTCATAATATAACTCATACACGCAGTAATTTAAAATATTTAATTACATGACAAAATGTGATACATAAAAGTAAGGTCCTCAATTTATGCTTCCACATCCTTTGCCCCTTTATTTGCTTGAACTTGGACCTAGCATGGGTCATATTTAGGGTGAGATTATAAAATCTTAGTAGTAGTAAACCAATCTCATTCACAAGCAAGCATGTAAGTACATAACATAATACCCATCAAGGTGCCACATACCATATGGGAATATAAGGAATTTCATACAAGGCCAAGCACAATCTAAGCATACATATCTCATCTTATAACATAAATGACAACTTGATATAGCATACCACTTATCATTATACAAACATACAAGTTTAAAGAAAGAGAGAGGAAAACTACTACCTTAGCAAACTTTGCTCCTCAATCCTTGGGACTCGGTTTACTTGCTTTTGGAGTTCTTAAAATAATATCAAACCCTATAATCGTAATGATAATTCATTACAATCAACATATAAACCTTAACTTATAAAATATGATGACCCTTTTTAAACTTAATGGGACCATCGGAATTGGAAAAATCCAACTCCTTCCATTCCCATTCACTATGGCCGAATAGTATGCATTTCTTGGCCAAAATTTAGGAATTTTATCCTATGAGTTTTGGGGGCTTTCCCATAGGTATTACTAGCTAAAAACACCCTTTTCAATCCATTGGAATGGATAAAATCATCAAATTCCAGCCCCAATATCACGTTTTGGTCATCACATAATCTAGCTCCGTTTTAGGCTGAAAGTGCATTTCTTTGGTTCTAAAAATTCCATAGCCTTTTCCTTTATGTTTTAGGACTTGAAATTTGGTATACATGGCTTTAAGACATTAAGAAAACAGAATAGAAATTTTGGGAAAATTCGGACACCATCTCCCTATGATTTCTATTTTCCCAAAAATTACAGTCTTTGTGTTTTCTAAAGTCTCAGCACATAACAACAATAACTAAGCTCATATGGCCTTCATGTTCAACATACAAACTTCATTTCAAGGCCTTCATATTCAACCTATAAACTCCATCTCTAATGATTATATGCTGTCCAAAAATAACTCATAGCTAGGGTTTCACAAAATTAGCTTAAAGCATGTGATTTACAAGTATAAGATAGAGAAAACTTACTCTTTAAGCTTAAGCCTTGCTTCCTTTGCTTTTCTCACACTAAAATCCTTTCTCTTCCCACTTAGAGAAACATTTCACCTTGAAGAAAAGATGAATATGCAGCTGCCCTTTGGAGGAAAAGGTTGGAGGATGGAGAAGATGAAGAAATTTGGTGAAGAATGGTGGTAGTTTTACTTGGTTTCACTTCATCTTCCACTTTTTCTCCCTCTCTCTCTCTATCTTCACGTTTTTCTTTCTTTCTTCCTTGTGTGTGAGGTGAAAATGGTGGAATGGAGCTGAACAAGATGAATCTAATGAAGTTAAATGGTCATACTAAATTTGGACCTTTGGATCAACCTTTTTAAGATCAAATCTTAACCTTCCATTCCTTTTTTTCTTTTGATTTTCTAATTTTATAACTAAATATCTTCTTCCAAAAATTCTTGGACACACACTTGGAAGCCTTGCCTTAGCCCTTAAGTTATGGAGAGTGACCATGGTTAATTTCTTTACTCAACCATGGTCAACTTTTAACTCAACCATAGTTAGTTTTTAACTTAACCATGATTAATTCTTTAAAATAACTAAAATCATTTTCTTCTTTTCCTTTCATTCTATATTTATATTTGGGTTTCATCTTCTCTAAAACCCTAATCATATCTTCACTTCTCTTATCGGGCCTTTAGAATTAACTATTGGGCTTTACAGCAGTCTAAAAATCAGTGTTTGAGCCCAATTAAGGTTTTATGGTACAATACATACTTTTAGACTTTCTAAAATTTATGAACATTATTTCCTCTACTTTCGGGCCATATTAAGCTTCAAACATGGGTCAAGGGCCCTTAAGCTCAATCCTCATAAATTTTGGTGTCAATCGGATACCCGGGTCTATAGGTGTAATTTTCATCGTTCTGTATTACAATTGTGCTATAAACTTTTCCTTTACTACAATTTTGTCCCTGAAACTCATTCAGGGTTTCTTAGCCCTTTAGCTATTTTTATTTCTATAATTGTTACAACTTCCTTTTTTTATTTTGCTCATGGCTACTGATCAGGATAACTAGATCCCAAACCGGATCCCGCCCAGCCATCCGGACAACTTGGCATCATTGGACCCGTCCCATCAAACTATGTTTAACCGTGGGTCATGGATTTCTGAGATTCTTGCCCAATTTTTTGATATTCGAGCCTAAAGCCACAAATAGAGGGTGAAACTAGGGTTCCCTGAACTTTCGGGTAATTTATACATTTTGCCCAGCATATAACTTTTCTTTGCATTTTGGTCCCTGGCTCCTTCATACTAGACTTTGGAAACTCTTCAGGACCTTTTCTGATCTCTTTTTTTTTCATCTATTTTAGCCCTAATTTTAGGGCACCTCTGGCCTTGACTTATCATTATTTACAGTCTAGAATATTATTCTAATTTTATTAAACCTCAATTTATTCTATTTAGGGGACTTCCTTTCATATCTGGTGAATTTCGCACGTTGACGGAGAAACCATATGTTACGTTTCTCGCATTTCCTTACATTTTCTTAGATTTTTAGAAAACTGGATGTTACAAAAAGTCCCTAGAGCATGTTCTTGGCTTGAATGTGAATAAGTGGCATGGAAATTATAACTTTGCATACTTTATAGTTGTCAAACCTTCTATATATATGCTTGGATGTGAATATGCCATGAATATGTGTGTGAATGTGTAATGTCCAGTTTTCGTTAAACGACGAAAATGTGCGCATTTTCAAAGCAAGTCCCCATAAATGAATTAGTTAAGGTCCTGAAAAATTTGAGTAACATTCTAGACTCCTAAAAATAAGAATTCTAGGCTCAAGCGAAAAGAAAAATGGAGCTAGAATGAAGAAACAAAGTTTTAACAGAAATCTTACGAAACATAATGACATTTTCGTAATTTTGAGTAATTTTTAGAATTCACATAGGGGGCTTTTTAAATGAAAGTTTTGAGTTCTCTGGGGTTCTCAGAGTCCTTGAAAATCATGGGAAGCTTTGGGACAGTTAAATCCTCTCCGGTGAACGTTTTCCAACATCAGTGTACCCGAACTTTGATGGATTCATTCGGGAAAGTTTTAGCTCTGATTTGAGTGATTCCAAAGGCATTTTACTAAATTGGGAACCTAATTTTTATAACAAAAAAGATGGTTCTCAGAAAGGAGCTAAAACAAATGAGAAACGAAAATGCTAAGAACAAAGGGCAAAATGGAAATTTTTGAAAAGTGCTTCTTCCTCCCACCTATAAATAGGTGGCACCCCACTCTCACACTCACATAACTTCATATTGTTCTGCCAAAATTTAGAGGGGAGAGCTAGGGTTTAGGCACACCAAAGGGAGAGAAGAAGAATGAGAAATCAAGACAAAAAGGTATGGATTTTTGGTAGTTTTCTATGCTTTCTTCCTTCCAAACCCCTTTTCCTCCTTTCTCTTTTGTTTTTATGGTTTTGCTGAAGTTTATAAATCTATTTTAAGGGAGAAATTAAGGAAAAATTTTGAAATTAAGGTGAGTAAGCCAAGGAAGGTGAAGAACAAGTAAGAAAAACTAAGGAATTCAAGGTATCATGCAATCTTTCCACTTGATCTTCTTCCTCCCTCTCTTGTGAGTGTTTTGACCTATATATGGTCAGCCTTAGGGAGTCAAGTTTTCAACTAAACCAAGGGTGAATCTTAGGAATTTGAGGGACAAGAACAAGAATATGCAAAGAAAACAACAAACTAGCCATTAGATTTCAAGATGCAATTGCTAGGGTTTCAAGTGTACCTTGTAAAATCTAATTTTGTATAATGATTCCTAAGCTTAAATAAGAGTTTAATTGATCTCTTAAGATCCCTAGAAGTCTCCCCATGTGCTTCTTCCCTTGAGAAAATAAAGCAAAGTCCATAGGTGCCAAAACCATGTATAGGTTCGACCAAGAGAGGTTAGGATAGCTAGAGGGGGTTTTAAATTTTTCTAAGCCTATTTTTGAGTCATATATGATGAATGAAGATGAAGGAAGGCCTTAGGAAAAATTTAGAAACCATAGAAAGTGAGTTGGCCTTATATGTTCCATAATATGACCTAAAGAAGTAACATGTAGTTAGGCTCTTGGTTTTGATTGTGTGATGACTCTAAAAGGCTTAAAAGGAGTCAAGAATCATATTTGAAAGGAAAGAATGGAGCCTAGAATTTATTTGAGGGGTGTTGCTTCATGAGGTGCATTTATGGAACCATAATGAGGTTTATATATCAAGCTAGTATCTAAGCAAGTTGTGTGGCCTTAGAATTAATTCCATGAACCTAATTGGCTTCCATAAATTATGTTTAGGCTAAGAGGAATCATCCCTACACCTTTGTGTGTGTGTGGCCGAAGGAGGGAGCATTGATTCAAGAGAAAAAGTGTGTAGTTGCTTCCAAGGTAGCTCACTTCACCTTCTTTCATGCATGATTACTCGCTTTACTTGTCTTTGAATATGTGTATGTATATTTCAAGCCATGAAAAATGTTCTAGCATGAGCTCTTATTGTGACAACCCTACCTTCTAAACATGGTAATTATAGTCAAATATGCAATTAATAATTAATGATCAAGGTTTGGAGTCGTTACAGTTTGTTACATTATGAAAATATAGGGAAATTTGAACCTTGATGTTAGGGTCATCACTAAACCACCACAAACGAAAAGAAAATGCATAAAAGAAATCATACTATCATGAAGGGCTTATGATTCATTCCTTCATCAATTTCAACACACAAAAACCTCTCATAAGTGTTCTTATATCATTTCCTAGCATTACCATTAAAGAAATTGGGGTTTCTAGGCTAAAGGTAGGAGTTTAGGGTCCTGAGCCGCAGCCTTTACATTTCGCATCGCGGCTAAGTTACTCTCGGGAACTACTGGGCAACTTTCATGAGTTGGACTATCTTCGCGGCCGGCTTACATGGTACCGCGGCAGAAATGCCTTCTGGAGCTACTGTTCCAAGTCTTACGATCCTCGCCTCGGCAGAACACCCTTGCGCTATGGTGAGATTCACTACTGGACACTCCTTACCTTGTTCCCTTGACTAGCATTGCAGTGGTACATGCTGCACCGCGCGTAACGTTTCATTCTGTTACCCTCTTGGATGATTTTTTTTCACTCTGTGCCGCGGCAAAATTCCTTAAGCCGTGACATTCCTCACCACTATTACTCTCCAGGAAAATTTTATTAACTTGCGCCACGGCAAGATTACTCATGCCACAGCACCCTCGCCTCTGTCACTCATTTGGCCGTGGCAAAGCCTTCTTAGCCATGGCGTAACTCCCTACTGTAACTACCTCTCCTAAATTTCGTCCTCTACACTCCAATTCCCATCTTAGGAACACCTTAGGACCACTTCCTCTCATTTTATATGACTCTAATGGTATTTATCTACCCCATTCACCCAGCTATTCTACCATTACCAATTCAAAACTCAACATAAATTTTCACTCTTCCAACTACCCTATACCAGCAAGTCTATAGAGTAATAATAACAATAATTCATGCACTATTGGAAATTAACATTCGATATACATTCCGCTAGAGGTTTCATACATCAATGGTTCATATCAATATCTATTACATCATATAATTATATTTCCAACAGTATACCATACCATAAATTCAGTAAAATTCATACATCAGGTATTATGGGTTCATACATCCGATATCAAGCTAAGATGAGGTCTAACTCCTCAATGAATACATCTTAAGTGATCAAAATATAAGAGCCTACACTTGGCAACATGAATACATGATGATGCTATATAAAAAGGAATACAAAATTTAGCATCTATACTAAATAAAACAGCCTAAGTGTAGCCTTCTTCCCACATATTAAAGCTCATGGATTTTTATCCACTTGCTTCCCCTTATCCTTACTCGAAGAACCTTCACCTAAAATATTAATCCCATAAAATGGGATGAGATGTGAATCTTAGTAACCAAGGAAATTCCATCATATATTCCAGTTTACTTAACATATATGCATAATTTCACATAAGCATCAGAAAACATACCAGTCATATCAGTAAATGAAACAATTAGGCTATCATGATTACTATCCTATACTAGCAATCATTTTTTCACATGTTAAAGGCCAATAAAACTGGGAGAGGACCGTCCACGGCACCTACTCCCTATTGAGCACAACCAGGACTTAGTGCATCTGGGGTTTGATTATAACCCGGTGCCCGATCGAAGCACATGCACGGGTGCAGCCACACCACAGCTCCACCATGGACTCACAAGGTCCAATCACAATACAATAGATAGCCAACCAATTCATTCAGCATTTTAAATCATTCATGTAAAGCAAATATGAAATTAAAATATATACATGTATGGAATTAATATAGTTCCTGGTTACCTCACTTGTAGACAATTTGTAACAGCCACCAATGGTACAAAAATCTTCTTATAACTATAGCATCAGAGAATTACTACTTTAATCCATTATTTACAGTAGCAACAAGTACCCAAAGAATTTAAAATGCTAATGACTACCTAAGGAACACTTACGCAGTCACTACAAGTCCCCAAATTCGGATTGAGTATCTCCTCTACCAGAAACTTCAATATATCACCCAAATTCCTAAGCAAATTTGTACATAATTAACACCCATAATATAAATCAACTATAGGGGTCTTAAACCAGCAGAAAATACACTAGAATGGATAGTTTACACTTACCCAATGACAGCCCTTATGACAACCCTACCTTCTAATCATTGTAATTATGGTTAAATATACAATTAATAATTTATTTATCAAGGTTTGAGTGGTTACAATTTATCACATTGTGAAAATATGGGGAAAATTTGAACCTTGATGTTAGGGTCATCACCATACCACCTCAACGGAACAAAATTTGCATAAAAGAAACCCTACTACCATAAAGGGTTTATGATTCAACCGTCCATCAGTTTCAATACCCAATAACCTCCCACAAGTGTTCCTCTATCATCTCTGACCATTATCGTTGAAGTAATTGGGGTTTCTAGGTTAAAAAGAGTATGTTGGGGACTTGCACCGCGCCTATACCTTCTCCGCCGCGGCCAAGTTGCTCTTTGGAATCATTGGACAAATTTCACAAATCTCGCCATGGCGATAGCCACGACGAGTTGGACCTTCATCGCGGCCAACCTATGTGGCGCCGCACCGGAAATGCCTCCTGGAACTACTATTCTCAGCTCCCACGATTCTCGCCTAGGCGTAATATATTTGCCCCGTGGTGAGTTTTACTTCTGTCTAACTCTTAATTAATTTCCTCGACTCACACCGTGGCAGGACATAATGCACCGCGGTGAGTTTTGGTTCTGTTACCCTCCTGGGCGATTTTTTCCACTTTGTGCCGTGGTGAGATTTATCAGGCCGCGGCGCTCCTCGCCACTGTCACTCCCTGGGCTATTTTTCTTCCCTTGCGCCGCGGCGGGATTGGTTATGCCGCGGTGCCCTTCAGCTCTGTCTCTCATTTGACTACATTACAAATCTCATCCCAGAAACACTCCAGGTCCACCTTCCCTTATTTTATATGATTCTAATGGTGTTTATCTACCCTATTTACCCATCAATCCGTCCATTACCATTGCAAAACTTAAATACTACTTCCTACTTGTCCAACTAGCTCATATCAGCAAATTCATAAATATATAACAGCAAGAACACATGTATTAGCAGCAATTAACATCTCATGCACAACCCATGGAGATTCCATTCAACAATAGCTTATGTCCACATCCAAGACATCATATGACTACAATTCCCATATGGTAATCCATATCACAATTTCAACCAAACTACATATATAATGCTATAAGTTCATACATTAATATTCAGCTATAATGAAATTTAAATCCTTAACGATTACATTTCAATCAAACAAAAAATGAATGCCTACACTTGGCAACATGATTATATGATGATGCTATGTAAACTAATAGAAAAATTACATCTCTACTAAATAAGCCAGCCTAAGTGTAGCCTTTTCCCATATGTTGGAGCTCATGGATTTTCATCCACTTGCTTCCCTTTATCCTTACCCGAAGAACCTTCACCTGAAATGTTAATCCCATGAAACGGGGTGAGATATAAATCTCAGTAATCAAGGCAATTCCATCATATATCCAGTTTAATTAGCATATATCCATGAATCAAAACCAACATCAGAATCATATCCATCATATCAGCAAATGAAACAATTAGTTATCATGATTACTATCCTATACTAGCAATCATATTATCACATGTTAAAGGCCATTAACACCGGGAGAGAGGCCTGTCCACGGCACCTACTCCCTATTGAGCACAACTGGGGCTCTGTGCATCTGGGGTTTGATCATAACCCAGTGCTCGATTGAAGCACATGCACGGGTGGCAGCCGCACCACAGCTCCACCATGGACTCACAAGGTCCAATCACAATTCAACAGATAGCCAACTAATTCTTTCAACATTTCAAATCATTCATATACAGCAACATATGAAATTAAATTAAATATATACATGAAATTGATATAAACCCAGTTACCTCACTTGTAGACAAATTTGCAATAGCCGTCACAAATCCCAAATTCGGATTAGAGAGTCCTTCATCAGAAAACTCAATATTCCACCCAAAATCCTAAGTAAATTCGTACAGAATTAATACCCATTTTATAAGTCAGCTATGGGGGTCTCAAATTAACAAATAAAGCATCAAAATGGAGGGTTTAAACTCACCTAAGGTCAGCCCTAACCTCAACCTACGAATTTCATCAAGAAAATCCCCAAATTTCCACATTTCAGATTTTGGGTAGGGTGAAAATACTCCAAATGAAAAACTAATCTGACCCAATTAATGAGAAAGATGAGGGGATTAAGTTGTATAACTATTACCTTGGCTGAATCTTGCTTTAAATGTGAGAAAATGCAGAATTCTTACCCCAAACCCTAGCCTTCTCTCCAAGCTCCGAATTTCTCTTTGTGTTTTGTGTTTCAGCAAGTGTAAGGAAGAGGCTGATGTATTAGGGTTTTAGTTGGGTCAAAAATAGGTCATGGGTTGCTACAAGATCCATCTCCATTTAGGTTTCAGATTTTTAAGTTGTTGGGCCAGTTTTAAAGTGTTGGGTGCAGAATTTTACTGGGCCAGTTTTATGCATTGGGTTGCTGAAGTTTAATTAAGTTTGGGCCAAGTTTGAAGAGCTCAAAAATGTGGGTCTGCACAAGCATTATTAGGCCACTTAGAAGAGTCTATACAAGGTGGATTTTGGGCTTTCATCACACTAAATTGGGTTGGGTCTGCGCCTAACTCGTTGGGCCTCCATTAGGCTCTTCTCATGATCTATTAATTTAAGCCTAGATAGAATTTATATCCCAATTAAATCTCAAACCCATATTAATAAATTTACCTTTCTAAAATATCTATTTACTTAACTTTCCTAATTATCCCATATTAATTATTCCTAATTAATCTAATCCGTGATTAACACCTTAATTAATTATGAGGTGTTACAGCCCTAGCCTCAACCTACGAATTTCCCCTAAGAAAATACCAAACAACCATGTTTCAGAATTTGGGTATGGTGAAAATGCTCTAAATGAAAACTAATTGGGCCAAATTGAAGAGGAAGAGAAGAAGATTAAGATATATAATAAGTACCTTGGCTGATTTTGAGCTTAGAGGTGAGAAATGGTGGAATTCTTGCCCCAAACCCTAGCCTCCTTTCCAAGCTCCGAATTTCTCTTTGTGTTTTTGTGTTCTGCAGAATAGGGGAAGGGGCTGAAGTGTTTAGGGTTTTAGTTGGGTTAAGTTGGGTCAAATATGGGTCATGGGCTACTCCAAGGATCCAACTCCTAATGGGTTTTAGATTTTAGCTTTGTTGGGTTAACTCTTATGCATTGGGCTGCTGAAATTCCATTGGGCCAGAACAAGTTTTAAGAGCTCAAAGGTTTTGGGTCTACACAAGGGTTTTTGGGCCAACTATAAGAGCCTATACAAGGTGGATCTTAGGCCTCTATCACATTGAATCAAATTGGGTCCGCACCTAGCTTATTAGGCCTCCATTAGCCTCTTATCATGATCTCCTACATTAATTTGGGTCTAGATAAAATTTCTATCCTAATTAAATCTCAAACCATATTAATAATTTATCTCTCTAAAAATTTCTATTTACTTAACTTACCCGATTATTCCATATTAATTATTCCTAATTAATCTAACACCTTAATTAATTTTGGGGTGTTACACTTACTCTATGGTACCATGATGATGCATTATGTTTTTCAAATGATGTTCATGATATTTGCTTTAGTTTGCTTGAGTGTGGTGAGGCCAAGAACCCTTAGCCATGATGAGGATGAGCCAATAATCCTTAAGGTTGGTTGAGACAAAGTAAATAGTCTCCTAAAAGTGAGATTGACTCCCAAAAGCAAGGTTGAGCCCAAGAACCTCTTAAAGAATGGGTGAGTGATGATTGTGTCATGCAATCTCAAATAAAACCAGGTAGAAAAATAAATTTGTAGGTAATGATGCAACCTGAATCATTTCCTAAGAAGTTTTTAGCTTTAATTGCTTGTGAAAGAGTATTCTAAGTATTTCTAATTGGAAATTGTTTAGGAGATTTTGGATTACTAAAATTTAAGTGAACTAAAATTGAGATGACAATAATAAAAAACTTAAGACTAAATGAACCAAACAATTTAGAAAATGTAGTAGCTAGCCTTTAGATGGACTCCCTAGAATTCAACTATCCTTTCTTTCTTTTTAGTGTACCAAAATTGGATTTAAATTCTTACTTATTAGTGTATTCTCCATAAAAACTCTTGAATGACCATCCAAGATTTTATTCATCAATTATTCAGGGATTTTACAACCATAAGAAACCTTGAAAAATTTATCAATTGAATTAGGAATAAGAACACACTATAACCAATCCTAATTGCTCAATAAAATCTGTTACATAACCCACTTAAAATGCTAATTAACCAATTAGATTAATAAATTCCTCAAACAATTAATTGCACAAAAAATTCTAGCCACTTAATCCAACAACCATTGCATCAATTGGCCTATAATTAAGAGGGAATTAAGAGTAAATTGTACAGCCACTAAGTTTGGAATTTCCACAAACATGTAGAGATCATAATTAAGATTCAAATATCAAATTACACTCAATCCATAAATCAAATTAATCTAGCAAATTCTAGCAATGAAATTCCTAAATTAATAGACTAAACCTAGTCAAATCAATAAAAGAATTAATACTGAAATTAAAATAGTAAGGAGGAAGAATTTATCCTGAATTAGTGAGAAATGTGGAGCTCAAATATGCATCTGGGAGTATCCTATCTTTAGCTAGCCACTAAGAAGATTTCAAGCTGCCATGGAGGAATTAAACGGAGGAAATTTGATGGTAAGAGCTGCAGCCATGGAGAAATAGATGAAAATACTTCTTCGTTTGCCTCTAGAGCTCACCTTGTCTCTCCGTTGTTATTCGAGCCATTCTTTTTTTCCCACAGCTCCAATTATTTTCCTCATGCTGTATGTGTTTACCCGTCACGTGTTTTCTTCGGTCACTTAATCTCCAGCTCATGCTTCATTAATACACGTCAGCCCATAGCTCATTCATCTTGCAATTATTCCCATGTCAACTTGTAGCTTCCTTCTTCTCGCTGACGTTCTTCATTCACTTATGGCTTGCTTTCACGTGCAGCATTTCATTTATCTCTCACATGGTTCATTATAAATTAGCCACAGCTTATTTTTTTATGCCCCATGTGTTTTCTTCCTTTGCCACGAGTTTCCACGTTCTGCCCGTAGCAAAATTCCAGCTTATACTTTATTAAAATCTGACGTGCTTTTCTCCCATCAAATCTCCACGTTAAAGTCTGCTCAGCTGGCTCTCTTCTCTTGCTAAAACATGTAAGCTGCCCTATAGCAATCCACGTTTCTTCTTTTCAGCTCATTCTTTTTCTTTATGTGGCTTCCTCTCAGCTTATGCATCCAACCACTTCTTCAGCATTTTTACCTGGACTCGAGCTGCATGCTTTATATTCCCACGTTCACAACACGAGCTTCTTAATTCCTCTTCACTTTACTTGCTTGTTTCTACTACAACCACGTCATTTCTTCTTTTTCATTTAGCTCTTACTTTTATTCTTCACGTGTTCTGCATGGATAATGGATGTATACTGCAACGTGAATGTGAGTGTGAATGATCCTGGAGCTGCCCGAGTAAATCCTTTCAATCACGTTAATCTCCACAGCTTCCTCTTCTCTCAAAACCATAGCTTCTCCTCTGTTTTGCTCGAGTATGTGTTCTTGCGAGTGAAAGTGTGATGATGCATGCTTCTTATGTGAAGGTTCTACAACCTTACACTCTTCAAGTTAGCTCCCAGCTCCTCACGTGTTCCTTCATGCATCTTTTTCTTCATTTGCTTCCCATGTGATTGCTCCTTACCATGCAAACCTAGCTTCTTCATTTAACTCAGCTCATTTAACTTGTGTTGCTTCCTCTTGCTCTTTCCTACTCATTCCATGTCAGCCCTTCATGTTTATTTCTTCTTTGTTCTAGCCACATGAGTTGATGTGTGTGTATATATGTATAAGTGTGGAGTGGATGCTGCTGTGCATGAGTGATGTGAGTAAAGAGTGAATGAAATAATGGTATGTGCATGAGAATGAAGTGCAAGTCTAACCCTCTTTCACCTCTCATGGACCTCCTAAACTCGTGGCTATTTTTGTTGTGGATGTATCAAGTGAGCTGATGCAACGAAGCTAGCATGAGTGAATTGATGTGAGTGCTTAACGTGGCTAGAATGTGCTATGTTCTACGTGGAACTATGCATGGAAGCTTGTGAGCTTGTGTGAATGATGGTCTAGGCTAGTGTGTTACGTTGGAATGAGGAGTGGAAGATGAGAGAACTTGTGAATTTGAATGTAGCTGCTTCTTCATCTTGTATTACACATGTGATTTATTTCTCCCATTCAAATTTTATTGCCCAACAAAAAAGTGTACTTGATCCTAACTCTTCTCTTCCTTTTCTTCAAAACAAATTCTCATTCAAGGTCCAATTACCTATTAAAATTCTACACAAAAGAGTGGGAAAAATCAAATAGGAATATTCAAACAATTATTTAAGATAAGTTTATGCATTAAAATCATTCATTTTGCAATTTAATTCCTAAAGTGCATAAAGGGCTAATGAAATCAAATTATCATCTAATAAAATGCAATAAGCCATATTCAATTATTAAAGTGCCTAAGTTTAGGAGGATTAATATGTCTAAAATTTGCATTTATCAGTGAGGCAAGTCCAAAATCTACAAGTAAATAGGTGAGGCCAATCCACTTGCTTGGCAAGTCTTTGTATGTTATGTATGACTTGCTCAAATGTTGAAATTGCTTCTTGAATGATTGCACATGTCCATATGCCATGCATGCATTTGTAAGACTTGTTTTGCTTCTTTTATGTATGATTGAATGAGAGATAAACTATTGGGATTCTTTGAATCTCATTCCCTCCTCTTCAATGTTCTAACATGCTAGGTGGATTAAGAGAGCAAGGTAATGGAAGCCAACCACCTTGAAGATGAGAGCTTGACATCACAATGCATAGTTTTGCTCTTTAAGGCCATATTGATGTCTAATGATATAATCCATTATTGTATATGGTCTATGACCTTTGAAACATATGTAATTATATTAAGATGTGACGTAGAAATGAGAGGATATGTCATGTGAATGATAAAATGTAATTTGAATATGTAATGGCAAATTGTGCTTCTTGAAAGTTTGATGCAAGTATGTATAAATGCAAGTGAGATGGCCAAATTGATATGCATGAGGTTTAGGACCCTTTGGGCAACTCACACAAATCATAATCATGCTTTTAGACTTGCCCAAGAGGTGCCAAACCCCAAGAAAAGCCATTTGGACATTTTGGTATCTTACATGGAGCCAAAATTAACCATAATAGAACCTTATATCACCTTTTGTCCAAATGAGCTCTTTTTGATCTGAGATTTGGCATGCAATTAGATCTTGTTGAGAAATTTTTGGGAAGCTAAAGAATAAAATTTTTAAGGGTCTAGAGAATATTTGATAAATTTTCGAAGTTGGCAAAAATTTTGATTTTGGTCATGTTACTATTCATTCAAGTTCGAAAATGAAATCTGTCACACAAGGCTTAAATGATGTCCAATTTCCATGAACCTTTATATGGAGAAACTAGACATTCTTAGTGACTTGTGCCAACTAGAAGCACCTCATTTGGAGGTTTAGAGAGGGAGATATGAATTTTCAAAGAATCTATCCAGTACCAAGAGCTCTAACTGACCTCAGGTACTATTTGATTAAGTCTTGAGGTCTGGGCATGCTTGAATTGGTTGGGAGTTATTTTTTCCCTCTAGCTAACATCCACAGATTTCCAGATTGGTAGCATTTTCATAGATTGGAATTTTGTAAAATTAATTGGACATTTTTGAATTTTGCTGCAGAATTTTGTGATAGTACCAGTGGACAGCCAAACCTCTAGACCATTTCAAATGTCAAACATCTTCTATGTTATGTTTCATAATCTAGACATATTTCTAACATAAGGTAGACATGTGTATCTTTCCAGAATGGGCAATAATGTATGATTTTGATTTTTCTAGAATTAGTTATGATTTTCCAAAATTTGTGACAAAAATGAGAAAAATCTGGCTGAAAATATATATATATATATGTATTTTATGCTTTCCTTTGATTTCCATAAGATGTAGGCTACTTTTGATGATGCAAATGAGTTGTACTCATGTAATTAAATATCAGAATGTGATGTATGAGCTCACATGGTCCACATGACACTAAATGAAATTTTTATACGTGATGCAACGCTAGAAAATCATTATTTTAATCCCCTTTTTCTTACTTCTTCATGGAATGTATGATGTAAAGCATGGAAATGCGATGGAATAAGCTAGAAATATAAGGTGTTACAAAATGGTTGTATGAGCCATTGAGATTCTAGGAATCTCACTCCTCTTCCCTCCACCATCTTAAAATGTCTAGGTGGCACACAAGAAGGGAGAAATGCAAGCCAAGAGTCTTGAAAAACTATATTTGAACCATTATGTAACTTACTTTGTAATTGAATGACAAAGTGATTATGTATAGGTTATTTTTTAGATGTAAGCTTATAGACAAATGTAATATGATGTATGAACATTGTATAGCTCTTATGTGGCATTAGATCAATGAGAAGGTAGAATTTGACACCTTGATGGCTTGTGATGATCATGCATTCTTGAGTGTGGGATAGCCAAATTAAAATGCATGGGGTTTGGGACCACTTGGGTGTAACATCCAATTCTCTGAAAATGAGAGAAAACGTGAGAAACGTCATGTACATTTTTTCTGTCAACGAACGAAACTTACGGGATACAAAAGGAAGTCCCCCAAAATGACTTAGTTAAGGTCCTAAAAAATTTGAAAACCATTCTAGACTCCTAAAAATGAGAATACCAGGCTTAGACGGAAAGAAAATTGGAGATAGAATGAAGAAACAAATTCTTACAAAAAGCTTACAAAACGTAATGGTATTTTCATAATTTTGAGTAAATTTTAGAATTTACACAGAAGAGCTTTTTAAATGAAAATTTTGAGTTCCCTAGAGTTCTTAAAGGCCTTGAAAACTATGGGAAGGCCCAGGAGAGCTAAAGCCCCTCCGGTGGACATTTTCCAACGTTAATGTACTTGAACTTTGACGGATTCGTTCGGAAAGGTTTTAGCTCCAATTTAAGTGATTCCAAAGGAATTTTTCTAAATTGGGAACCTAAATTTCATAATGGAAAAGACAGTTCTAAAAAAGGATCCAAAACGAAGGAGAAACAAAAATACCAAGAACAAAGGGCAAAATGGGAATTTTTGAAAAGTGTAACTTCCTCTTACCTATATATATGATGCGCCCTTCTTCTCCCTTCATTTTGCATGACCAAGTTCTGCCCAAAACCAGAGGAAAACCTTAGGGAGAGTGGTGCACAAGAGGAAGGCAAAGAGGAGGAGAAATCAAAGGCTTAAGGTATAGAAATTTAGTAGTTTTTCATACTCTTTCTCTTCCAAACCTCTTCTCCTTCATTCTCCTTTATTTTCTATGATTATAATGAAGTATATGGATTTGTTTTAAAGGAGAAATTGAGGGAAAAATTCGGATTTGAAGAGAAAAGCTCAAAAAACACAAGATTCAAGTGAAAAAAGCAAGAAAACGAGGTAAATCTTGCATCCCATGGTAGCTACTCCTCTTCCCTTCTTTTCCATATTTCGCCCCATGTATGTAGATGCTAGAGGGCTGGAATTTTAAGGGGAACCAAGGGTGAATTCCATGAATTTAAGGGAGGAGAGTAAGAATATGCAAAGAAATTCAAGAAAAAGCCATGGATTTTCAAGGTAGTAAACCTAGGGTTTCATGGGTTCTCTTGAAAATCTGATTTGATATAATTATTCCTAGACCTAAATGAATGTTTAAATGAGTTCCTAAGATCTCTAGGAGTCTCCCCATATGCGTCTTCCATGTAGAAAGCAAAGCAAATTCCATGGAGGCCAAAAGGAGACATAGGCTCAGCGTAAAGGGGATGAGACACCCAGGGAGAGTTTTAAAATTTTTTAAGCCCATTCTTGAGTCATATATGATGAATGAAAATGAGGCGAAGCCTTGGAAAAAATTTAGAACCCATAGAAAGTAAGTTGGTACTTTAGGTTCCATATTATGACTTAAAGAAGCAACATATAGTTAGGGTTTTAATTGTGTGATGACTCCAAGAGACTTAAAAGGAGTCAAGAATTATATTTAGAAGGAAAGAATGGAGCCTAGAATTTATTTCAAGGGTGTTCCTTCATTAGGTGCAATTATGGAACCATAATGAGGTTTATAGAGCAAGTTAGTGCCTAAGTAAATTGTGTGACCTTAGAATTAATTCCATGAACCTAATTGGCTTCCATAAATTGTCTTTAGGCTAAGAGAAACCATCCCCACACTTTTGTGTGTGTGTGGCTAAAGCAAGGGAAGGAAATTCAAGAAGAAAAGTGTGTGATTGTGTACAAGGTAGCCCTCTCCACCTTCTCTCATGTATAGATATGTGCTTAGTTTGTCTTTGAATGTGTGTATGTGTATGTTCAAGTCATGAAAAGTATGCTAGCATGATTTTATATGCCATGATTTCATGATGACATATTATGTTTCCAAATAATGTTATGATGTGTGCTTGGATTTGATTGAGTGTGGTGAGGCCAAGGACCTTTGGCCATGGTGAGGATGAGCCAAAAATCCTTAAGATTGGTTAAGATAAAACAAAGAGTCTCCTAAAAGTAAGATGGACTCCCAAGAGCATGGTTAAGTCTAAGAATGTCTTAAAGAATGGGTGAGGCAAGTCCAACATCTACAAGAAATTGGGTGAGGCCAATCCACTTGCTTGGCAAGCCTTTGTATGCTATGTATGACTTTCTCAAATGATGAAATATTTCTTGAATGCATTCACATGTCTATATGACTATACATACATTTATGAGACTTGTTTGCATCCATTATGTATGATTGATTGAGAGATGATCTATTGGGATTCTTTGAATCTCATCCCCTCCTCTCCAATGCTCTAATATGCTAGGTGGACCTAAGGAGCAAGGCAATAGGAGCCAACCACATGAGAGATGAAGGAATGACATTAAAATGTGGGAATTTTGTTACTTTAAGGCCATAAGAATGGTATATGTTATAATCAATGGATGTATATGTATTATAATGTCATGAATACATGTAATTATGATAATATGTCATGTATGAATGAGAGAATAGATTATGTGACCCATAGAATGTGATATGAACATGTTTTGACAAATGGGTTTCTTGGATGACATTATGGAAATATGCATAAGTGTGGGTGAGATGGCCAAAATAAGATGCATGGAGTTTGAGACCATTTGGGCAACTCACACAAGTCCTAATTATGCTTTTAGACTTGCCCAAAAGGTGCCAAACCCCAAGGAAAGCCATTTGGATATTTTGGTATCCTATATAGAGCCAAAATTGACCATAATGGATTCCTACGTCACTTTTTATCCAAATGGGCTCTTCTTGATTTGATATTTGGCATGAAACTAGAGCTTGATGAGAGATTTTTGGAAAGCTAAAGAACACAATTTTCGGAAGGTCTAAAGAATATTTGATGAATTTTCAAAGTTGGAAATTTTTTAGTTTTGGTCATGTCACTGTTCATACTGGTCCAAAAATAAAATCTATCACACAGGGCTCAAATGATGTCCAATTGCCATGAAATGTTATGCAAAGAAACTAGACATTCACAGTGACTTGCACCAACTAGAAGCACCTCATTTGGATATCTAGAGAGGGAGATATGAATCTTTAAAGATTATGTCTAGTATCAAGAACTTCATTTGACCTTAGGTATTATTTGATTGATTTTTGATGCCTGGATGTGCTTGAACTGGTCTAGAGTTATTTTTTTTTCTAGCTAACATTCACAGTTTTCTATATTGGTATTAGTTACATGGATTAGATATTTTTTGGAATTAATTGGACATTTTTTAAGTTTACTACAGAATTCTGTGATAGCACCAGTGGATAGCCTGACCTCTGGACCATTTTGAATGTCAAACATCCTTTGTATTGGATGTTATGGTCTGAATATATTTTTAACATGTAGACATGTGTAGCTTTCCAAAATAGCCAAGAATACATGATTTTGATTTTTCTAGAATTAGTTATGATTTTCCAAATTTGTGATTGAAATGAGGGCAGATTTGGTCGAAATTATATATATGCATTTCATGTTTCCTTTCAAGTTCCATGAGTTGTAGGCCACTTTTCATGATGTAAATGAGTTGTATTTATGTAATTAAATATAAGAATGTGATGCATGAGCTCACATGGCTCGTGTGGCACTAAATGAAATTTTCATACGCGATGCAACGTAAGAAATGCATTATTTTAATTCCTCTTTCTTGCTCTTTCATGGAATCTATGAATGTAAAGTATGTGAATGTCATAAAATGAGCTTGAAAAATATATGGTGTTACATTGGGTAGTACACAGAAGTCATATTCATGCTTTTAAACTTGTCCAAGAGGTACCAAACATTAAAGGAGGCCATTTGGACAGATTTGATATCTCATATGGAGCAAAAATGGTCATTTTGGTGAGTTATACCACTTTTTGTTCAAATGAGCTCTTCTTGGTATGAAATTTGGCATGCATCTAGACCTTGTTGAAAAATTTTTGGAAAGTTAAAGTGAGTATTATTTGGAGGTCTGTGAAACATTTGGTGAATTTTTGAAATTGGGAAGATTTTCTAGTTTGTCTACTGGTACTGTACAATTGGTCCAAAAATGAATCTATGTCAATCATAGGGCAAACGATGTCCAATTGTCACGAAATTTTACAAAGAGAAATTAGACCTTCCCAATGAATTGATTCAATTAGAATCACCTTATTTGTATGTCTATAGAGGGAGATATTAATTTTTGAAGTTGCTATCCAGCGCCAGGCGCATAGTCAGATCCATGGCATTGTTTGATTAATCTTTGGGGTATAAATGCATCTGGATTTGTTTGTTATTATTTTTTCCCTATATTTAACATCTTTATCTTTCTAAATTGATATAGATTTCATAGATTGAATGTTTTTAGAATTAATTATGAATTTCCAAAATTTATATTAGTAATCTACATCCGTATCAGAGGGTAGTCAAACCTTCCCTGTATTTTCTTTTGTCAAACATGTGCCATATGAGATTTTTGTGGCTAGGAATATTTTTACTATAAAGTTGACATCTAGATCTTTCTAGAAAGCTATGTTTTGTATGATTTTGATTTTTCTACATTTAGTTATGATTTTTCAAAGTTGCTCAAATTCTGCCACCTTGGAACCTAAGGCAAAACGTGATTGTTTTGGATTTTGGTTCTTGATCCATGGTTTATGTGGAATTTTAAGATGTTTATGACTTATATGGACGGAAAACAATTAGAGAATGATGTTGGGGAACCCACAGGGTCCATATAACATGAATTGAAAAATTTTACCCTGACATAACACAATAAAAGTGTATTATTTTCATACTTTTATCTTATGAATATGCACTAATTACCCGAAATGGAAGAGTACAATAACAAAAATATAAGGTATGACACTCACGGTCCACAAAAATAACAATTCAAGTAGTCAACCAATCATTTAGCATTTTAAAATCATATATGTACAACAAATATTATATTAAAATGAGCATATACATGGAATTAGGAAATTAATCCCAATTACCTCAATGAAACCCAATTACTCTTCTTTTAACCATCAATATAATCCAAAGGCCCACCAAGCCTATGACAAGTATAATTATCATCATTTAACCATTATTAAAAAAAAGAGTTTCTTATCCATTGATCCATTTCATCAAGAAACCATTAGAAATCACTTACTCAAGTTTCCAAAGAATTCATTACACTAGTTAAGGTCAAAACATTAAGAACTCACAATGGGTCACTCTTAACATCTCCATTTTCACATAGGTAAAGGCCATAAACCAAAATTCAATCCAAATGATAGAAATTTAGCATATACACTTCATAAAAGAAGGGGAAACACTTATCTCTACATTTAAGAGGTTAAATGGACTGATTTGAGCCTTAATTACCAAAAACACACCATGGCTATCCTACAACTTGGATTTTCGCATATACAATCAAT
Source organism: Erythrophleum ivorense (assembly GCA_026724425.1). Classification (NCBI taxonomy): domain Eukaryota; kingdom Viridiplantae; phylum Streptophyta; class Magnoliopsida; order Fabales; family Fabaceae; genus Erythrophleum; species Erythrophleum ivorense. Next base: position 86,192 of record JAIUCV010001160.1, read on the forward strand.
CATATACCAAAGTCAGCCTATAACATGAAATTTGAGCAAGGTTACGCTACAAAATAAAGGTAAACACTTACCCTATGGTTCCACTAACTTCAAACTCTAAAAATCTTACAAGGAATCACCCAACACACCAAATTTTAGATTTGAGAAGGAGATGAAAATCCACCAAACTAGAAACTAATTGGACCAAATTGTAGAGGAGAATGAGAAGGGCCTATTTTATATAGATTACCTTGGCCAAATCTTTTGCTAGAAGTGAGAAATGGTCAAAAATGCAGAAAACTCTAGCCTCTTCTCTTCCCATGTGAAAATGGAGCTCTCCCTTGTCTAAGATTGAGTTGGTTTACAGAATAGAGAATGAGGTGCTGAGTAAGTTGGGGCTTTAAATGGGTTTGGGCTAACCCTAAAGCCCAAAATCCACTTGGGTTCAGATATGTATTTATTGGGCCATAAGTTGAAGAGTTTATTTGATGAAATTAGAGTTGGGCTCTTAAGAAATGAAATTGGACCTTCTTACAAACTAGAAGTGGGCTTTCTTATTTGGCTCATGACATAAATAAATTGATCATAAGGCTCAAATTAAATGTCTATCTCGCCTTAGTTAATTCCCTAATTAAACCCATAACCATATTTAATATATTTTCACCCAACAATAATTGAACATGATTATTACTTGAAATAGCTAAAATAAATCCATTTCATTAGAAACCTTATTTTTCCCAAATTCCTGTATTAATTCCTTAATTCACCATAATTATTCTTAATAAATTTTGGGGTGTTACAAGCCTCCCCTTATCATCTTTGACATTTTGATTGCAACTTCATACCATTCATAGAATTAGCTTGTGGGAGGAAAGTGTCATAACATACATCATATAGCTAAACTCTTATCATTCATTTCATTCTTATGACAACAAATCTATAATTGCAACTAATTTTTTGATAGTTATTTTAGCCTTTCTTACACATCAATTGGAACTACAAAGGTCAAAATTGAAATATCTTTTTATTTTCATTTATGGCTACCATAGAAAAGTTTGTTTTGACCCATAAGACCAAGATATAAGATGCATTTGCATATATGAGCCATATAGTCAATTTTGCCCACTTTGAGCATAAAAGGGCCTTAAATTTTAAAAATTCATAACTTTGACTATACAACTCTAATTTATGTAAATTAAGTATCTACAAAAAGCTTATGATCTGACCTTGATACTATAAAAATTTCAAGTGAAATGAATCTATTTGACCCCTTAAAAGTCACAAAATTCAAGGCAATGATAGCATGAACAATAATTGCATAATTTGAATTTTTGGAGCCAAGTTTAAAAATTTATAAAATATTCTATAGAGATCAAAAAAATACCATCTTTAATTTTTTAGAAAGCTCTATAAATTATCTAGTAGCTTACAAAATTTTAGCCCCAAACTACGTCATTTAAGCTAACAAGGTGGAGATGAAATTTATGGCTCAATTGGACCAAAATTTGGGTCTAAAATGGTCCATTTGGCTCTTAAATTGTAATCTCTTACCTTGAGCAGATTTTAATCCATTCATACTTGATTTCTATAAGAACCATTTCATGAAATATGGCTTGCAAACAAAATTTCACCATTTCACATCTAAATAACCACATGGAGCCACTAACATGCAACATGACATAACATGTCCTATTCCATTGCCAAGACACAAAATGGGCATAGGTTTATGATCATAAAGCTTGTTCATCAAGTGCTATTTCATTCCATCATAAAATACATTAAATTGGCTACTCACTAGTCCATAACATGCATCAAGTTACCATATGTAAATAAATTCTCAAAATAAGGTCTAGTTACAATCATGGCATCAATATCACACTTATATATATTCTCAAGGTTGTTCAAGGTTTTCATTACATAACCTAATCGTATATACATGGTTCATTACTAATTATAACATGATTTACTACTCTTGTGTCATACCTACATCAAATACATAATTACATCAAAATGCTCCTATTACATCATTCTTAGGCCATAATGCTTCTCAAGTTCTTTGTCTTTGATGGATATACCTATCATGGGTGGAGATAATGGAGGTGAGATTTTTAGGAGAATTTTAGTAGCAAATCTCAATCCATATCAATGCATACAATGAATACAAATGAGGAAATATATGCATAGAGGCTATGTGTCTTAAATATTTTAAACATGAGAATTGGCATGAACATTTAACTCTTAGTTGGCCATGGCATGAAATAATACTACCTAGGCTCAAGTACGATCAACTCTGGGCTAAGGAAGAGCTACTGTACTCAATTTCACTCGATATGGAGTTAGGAGCCAAACATAACATTAAACTTGCATAAGTCTTGTGATAAAAGCCAATTCAAAGCATAACTCATGAAATCATCAAACAATCAAACATACAAATATCTCAACTCATTCATGCATCCGATGCATGAAAGATAAGGAGAGATAGCTACCTTATGGAGCTAAAAGCCTCAAGCAACCACTAAGTCCCATAATCCTTTAGCTTATCCTTCTTGGGCTCATACACACCCAAAGTAAAATTGTCCTAGCTCAGCCTAAAATGCATTAATTCAAATACAAGGAAACCTATTAGAACTTGGTCTAACTCATTTCATTACTACATAAACTCACTAGAACTTGTAAGGTAGTTTAAGCTACTTTGAGTGCCTTAAGAGGGAACTCTCATAATTCAATCTCCAGACATAAAAATCCCATTTGGTTGAGTTATATGATTCTAATGGAACTCATTAGGGTCATCACATGCAAGCTAAAACAAGCCAAATCTCAAGTTACTTTATTATGCCCTTTATGAACCCTAAAATTTTACTTTTTAAAATAAGGCTTCTAGATTCAATCCAGTGGTTCCATTAAGGTTACATTTAGGCTTCTTAAAACCTTAAAATTCATAAAAAGCATCCCTTAGCTACTTGTTCTATAACTTGGCCCAACTTACACACATATACACTACACTTGGGAGTTTTGCTTCTTCCATTGAGAAAGTGATGAATATGGAACATCTTTGGCTCTTTTCTAGTTCAAGTTTGGTCTTATGTGGCTTAAAACATCTTCCTAGGGTCCCATCACTTCCAAGATGCAATTGAAATCCTAGGTGGCATAACTTGATTTTTATGGCTTTTCATGAGATTTCAATTGTATAATCTTACTCTACACCCTTTAAAACCCTTGTTTCTATCTAATTTTTATTAAACATATGCTTGCTCCATACTTTGTCACTCTAGGTTGAATTGATGAAGGACTTAGAGATCAAAGAAAAGTAATTTTTTCTACCTTAATATATACCTTATTTGAAAGCTCTCTTCTTGTAGTTTCTTGTAGTATAATTAGCTTCCTTAAATCTCTTCCTTTCCTCATGAGGTTAGCCACAAACTTTATTCTTTCAAGAAGCTAAAATTACCATTAGAAAGAGTATAAAGAGAGGAGAAGATTTCATAACTAGCATATAGCAAAATTCTACATATTTTCTTACCTATTTACCTTGGTTGTAATATCCTATATTTTATGAATCAAAATAGTCTCTAAATAATATAATAGATGAATTAAACATGGGTCATAGGGCCAAGAAAGGCTAGCTAGAATTAAAAGGACGCGATATGAGCCTAATCGACCAAAATTTTAAGGATTTAAAAAACATGATAATTGGCTTGAGAAATCAATATTTCTCATGATAATATGATGAAATAATGTTAATAGATTAACTAAATGAGGTTAGTTAGATTAAATTCTTGATGGTGTTCAGTTTAGGGTTTTGGTTAACCATAACTTTGACTAGATTTCTTTGGAATGTTTTAAGTCCTTGTGACCTCAAAGTAAATCTTTTTAATAAAGAGGAGAGTTTAAATTTTATTGTGAAGCTATTGGTTTCTGGAAATACAAAGAAATAAGCCCAATAGTAGAATTAAAGTGTAAGGGCAAAATTAAAATTTTCAAAAGTTATAAAATCCCTAGCTCCCTTATATAAGTACCACCCCTCACTCCTTCTTCATTTTGGCTGACCTAAGGTAGCCATTGGAGCTCTCTTGTGGGATGATCAAAGGAGAAGGGAAGGAAGGGAAAGAAGCTACACCAAGGTAAGTAAACATGGACAATTTGTGTATAATGTAGTTGTAAGCACTTTTCTACTTTTTCTCTTTTTTCTTTTTATGGTTTTGGTTTCCCAAAAGGGTGAGTTTTGTGGCTAAACTCATGGATGAAGAAGCTCCTTTAAGGAAACCAATTACACCAAAATAATCTTCATCTAAAGTACTTTCAAATGTTGTATCACTTACACTAGGAAAATTGCAAAATCTTGGAACCCTAGGCACTCTAGGTTTTGGCAAAGAGAGGAAGGAAGAAGAGGAGATTTGTGTTCGATGAGAACTTGATTAAAGCAAGGCTTTTGGAGGGTGAAGAATAAGAATATGCAATTAGAATTGATAAAGAACCATTAAAATGCCATATAACTTCACTTAAGGTTTGAAGTGGCCCTTGAGAGGTTCAAAACCCTAAGGAACTTTATTAAGGTCTCTAATAGCATAATTGAATGAGTAATGAATGTGGAAATCTTAAAACTATCAAATTCCCTAAGGAGTAAATAAACCGCCAAGGAATGGGCCTAAGGAGCATGGCTTGGCCAAGGGAGGTGTTGGGTACTTAGGGAATTGTTTTAATGATTTTAAGGTTATAAGTGGTTTAGATATGAATTATAAACACCAAAGGAACCATTGGAATGAATTTAGGAGTCTTATTTTGAAAAGTGAAATTTTAGGGTTTAAACAAGTTTAAAAAAGCAACTTGGTATTAAACTTGTTTAACCATGCATGTGATAGCCCTAATGAGTTGCATTAGAGTCATATGGTTCACATTAAGTGAGATTTTAGAGTAAAAAAGTTAAATTATAAGAGTTGCTTCTTAAGGAATACAAGTAGGCCATAAGCACACCTAAAACCCTAATTTGCCTATGTAAGGCTAGTATAAGTATAAATATGGTTCCATCAATTGTTTTGTGCTTTATTTGATGTGTCTAGGCCAAACAAGTAAATTCATATCCAATTGTGTGTGTAAGACTATGGAGGAAGAGAAGCAAGTCAAGGGGAGCTAGATGTGCTTATTTTAAGATCAATTGTTTAGATCAACAACAAGTAAATATGGAGAAGTATCAAGAAAAACCTTAACAAGAGAAGTATTTAGGCTCATATGCAAGTTTGTAGTTTAAGTAAGGCACTGGGTAGAAGTCCAACATACAAGTGATAAGTGTGGCATAAGTAAGCATTGAATGAACCCCTAAATCATATGGGAATTGAATTAAAAGAGGTACTAAGCGGTTGTTACCTTTGACTTATAAGAAGTAAAGAAGAGATTAAGTAAGTAAGTAGCTAGATCATGTTGATGGTCTAAAAGCATATGCTTTATGAAGATGAGAACTTAAGAAGATAGAAAGGATGTAAAGAGCTAAGAAACCATCAAATGACGGTTAATTAAGTCCTTTAAGAAACAAGTCCCTTAACTTAGGGTTTAGAGGGGCATAGAGAAAAAAGAAAAAGAACTAAAAGTTAGGGCATAAAAGAAGATTGTCCTAGGCCATACAAAGGTTAGTGAGAGGCTAGCTAATCAAGTAATAGATAGTGGTGGCAATAGAGTAAGTAGTTAAGTTTAGCTAATTAGAGTGATAGAAATCCACCATTAGGCCAAGTAAGTTTCCCTTTACATAAAACATGTTCAAGGTAAAGATGTTACAATAATGAAACTAGTATGGTGAAGCTAGAAAGCTATTAGTGAAGTAGATTCAAGATACCTTTAAGTGTGACCTGGAAAAGGGTAATAAAATCTTAAGAGGAAAAGGGTGTGCTTTTAATGGGAGACCCAATGTTTAAGAATAAATAAGGCTCCATCTTTGATGACAACAAAGGTAAGAATTGAAGTAAATACTTAGAGTTAAAAAGCTTCTTAGAAAGCTATAGAAAGCTAAGAACTAACTTAGTTGGTAGATCTCAGAGCAAGGATAAACAATGTAATAAGCTCATGAGTTTCAAGAAAGGTAAGCTATGTGGTTCATTAGTAGCAAGATGCTGTTATAAAGTTGTTACATGAGGGACATACAAAGGGCATGTTTTAAACCCCTCATTCTTTATAGATTGGAATAAGTTCAAATGAACTAATAAGAGAATATGAACCAAGTAACAACATAAGAGAAAAGAATGTGATAGCTCTAGTGTTAAAGGCATAATTTAATAGTCAAAGAAAGGTAAAGGAATTAGTGCTAGAATACACCAAAGTCTTTAGCATAACGAACATTGGGTGTAGTTTAGTGTTTTAAGGAAGTATGTAACATCTAGTTTTCGTAAAAATGATGGAAATGGGCAAGATATAAAAGATAGTTCTCTAAAATAAATTAGTTAAGGCCAAATAAAAATGGATAAAATTCTAAATATTAGAAAATGAGGATTCAAGGCTTAAGATGCCAAAAAACTGGAGCTGGAGTGGCTAAAAAAAATCATGACAAAATGCAATGGCATTTTCGTAAATTTGAGCAATTTTTAAAAAACTCAAAGAAGGAATCTTTAAATGGAAAAATTAAGTTTTCTAAAGTTTTCAGAGGCCCAAAAAACTATAGGGACCCTTAGAACTGTTAAAACCCCTCTAGTTTAGGTTCTAGAACATCGGTGAACCTGAACTTTGACCTTTTCATTTGGAAAAGTTTTAGACTTGATTTGAGCGATTCCAAAGGCTATTTATAGGTTAAAGAACCTAAATTTTATGATAGAAAATATGATTTTTGAAAAGGAGCTCAAATGAGTCTAAAACGAAAAAGCCAAGAATGAAAGACAAAATTGGCATTTTAAAAAGCTTCTTAAGGATCCCTAGCTATATATAGGTGGCACCCTATTTCTCCCTCACATTTAGCCAACCTAATTTTTGCCTAAAGCCAGAGAGAAGTTTTGCAAAGAAGGGCACACAAGAGGGAGCTTCATAGGAGGAGAAAAACCTAGGAAAAAGGTATGGAAAATCATGGAATTTCTTGCTCCTTCCTTTATTAAATTTGTTCTCTTCCTTCTCCACTTTATTTCCATGGTTTTGGTGCATGATTTAGATCTATTTTGAGTCATGTTCAAAGGAAAGAAGTTCAAAATTCCAAGGAGGAGCCAAAGCAAAGGAGAAAACTCTTGGTAAAAGCTTGAATCAAGGCAGCTATCTTAGTTTCCATGTTTTCTTCTTTTTGTTCCTTAAGAGTTCATTTCAGCTACCTAGAGAACAACTAAGAGGGAGCAAAATATGACCTAAACCAAGATGGAACCTAGGTTTTTAAGGGTGAGGAACAAGTAGATGTAAAGAAATTCCAAAATGGACCATTAGTTTTCAAGTTTCTAAAACCTAGGGTTTCTATTGTACTATGGTATGTATAAAGCTTTCTAGTGGTATTTCTAATTGTCTAAGAGTATATATGGGTTCTTGAGATACCTAGAAAGCCTCACATGTGCCATTTCCTTTAAGAAAACAAAGCTAGCTCTATGGGTCCAAAAGCCTTCATAGTCTCGGCCAAGCATGGCTCTTGTACCTAGGTAGAGTTTTAAATTTTTTTTAAGGGTAGAAAGGGACTAAATATGATAGGAGAACATCAAAGGAAGGCTTAGAAAAAATTTAGAAGCCTTGGTTTGTATGATGGAAGTGTAGGCTCCATAATAAGACTTAAAGAAGCAACTTGTGTTTAGGCTCTTAGGAATGAGTTTGTGATCACTCCAAGAGGCTTAAATGGAGTCAAGAGACCTAAGTGGAATGAGAAAAGGGAGTCAAGATCTTGAATTCAAGCACTTGCTTCACTAGGTCTTATATGAAGCCATTATGTAACCATAGAACAAAGTGAACTTCCACAGAAAGTGTGTAATGTTAGAGCTTGCTTCCATGATATAATTGTGTCCTATTTGATATGTTTATACCAAAGGAGCCAAGCTTTATCTAATTGCAAGTGTGTGGCCAAAAAGGGGGAGGAATAGCTAAGGAAAAAGTGTTGAGTTCTTGCTTCAAGGTAGCTTTCTAACCTTTCTCGCATACATAGCTTGGTTGTTTTCTTGCCACTAAGTGCTTGTGTGTATGTTTGAGCCATGAGAAATGTTTCTAGCCTATGCTTACATATTATGGTACCATTATGTTTCTTGAAATGTGTTTATGACTGCATTATGGTTTGCATGGGTTTGATTGTGCCAAAAGTCCTTTAGCAAGGGTGAGGATGAGCCTAAAGTCCTTAGAAGTCAATGAGACAAAGCCAAAAGTCTCAAGAAGAGTGAGGCTTAGCTAAAAGTCCCTTGAAATTGGGTGAGGCAAATCCAAAAGTCCCAAGAAAGATGGGTAGGGCTAGACCAATGCCCTTGAGAGCTTATGCTTGTTATGTATGAGTTTATGTGACAAGGAAAATGCCTTATACATGTTCACTAGTTGCTTGAATATCATGTCTGCATTATTTGGCTTGTTTATACATCCATTATATATGTTTGAAAGGGTTAAGAGCTACTGAGATTCTTTTGAATCTTACTCTCCCCCCACACATGTCTAACCATATCTAGGTGAGTCAAGTAGACAAGGAAATGAAAGCCAACAAGCATGAAAAGCAAGATTGTGACAACAAGATGGAGAAATGGATTGTTTATTTGTGTTTTGATGTCCAACTATGTAACCATGAGATGTATATATAATGTAAACCTTTAAGCATGTTCTAATGTATGTATAAATGGTATATGTATCAATGTGGAAACTAGATGAATGAGAATGTGAGATTTTGCCACTCATTTGCCTTTATGTGACATGATGCACTTGTGCATGTATGCATGTGGCAAGGTGAAATTGATCTTGATGAGGATTTGGATCATTTGGCATGCTTTTATATATGGTGTTTATGCTTTTATAGTTGCCCAAGTGGTTGTGAAAATTTAAGAAGGCTTTTGGTGTCTTCAAGTCCCATTTTTTGCTTCAATTTTAACCAAATGGAGAGTTAAACCAAAGTATGACCAAATCAATAATTTTTTCCATGAAATTTGGCTATCTAGTAGGTCTCATCTAGAGATTTTCACAAAGTCAAAGAACACTCAATTTGGAGCTCTAGAGAATTTATTATGATTTTTCAAAGTTAGCCAAATTATGCAGAAATGGTATGGTTACTGTTCATTTAGTCAGTTTGGTTCTCTATGTCACACATGGGTCAAATGAAATCCAATGCCTATAAACTAGACACTATAAGCTTTTTATAGCCACTAAGATCACCTCATTTTGAGTTCTAAAGAGGGAGATATGAATTTTTGAAGTTGCATTATAGTACCAGTAATGCAGCTTGACCTATATTACTGTTCCATCAATATTTGGTGGCTTAAGCTACTGCATTGGTTTGAAATTATTTTTAATGAAAAGTAGATATCCACTAATTTCTAGAATTGTATTTTTGCTTGATTTTGATTTTTTTATAATTAGTTATGAATTTTCAAAATTTGTATCAGAAAGCTATCATTTGAACCCAAGAGCAAATCAAGGAATTTATGAAGTGTAGTCCTAAACCCGAAATAAATGAGACCAAATGTGATGTGTATGACTTGTATGAATGTGTTATGACTAGAAAATGATGTGGATGAGTACACATTATCCACTGAGCATGAAATGAGGAAATGAGATCTTACGTAACACAAATATATACAATTAAATATTCATTATTTTCTTATGTGGCATGTATGGTTTCTTATTCTTATGCTCCAATACATATCAAATGCATTGAGATGGGCAATAAGACCATGGTATAATAGCTAAGAGGTTAAGGTATTACAAAGTAAGAGAAGGATATTCCATATTTGTAAGGAGACTTGTGATCTATAGGTGATAGTGGCTTCAAGATTAGTCACGATACACCTATATATTGATGATTGATACTACTATTTGCTTGCCACAACAATCACATTATATTGAGCCTAATCAACTCAATCGTAATATGACTTAAGTACATAACAAATGATGGTATCAACCATAAAGAGTTTTCCTAAAGATAAAAAAGCTTTTGAGCTAGTTAAGGTAGAAAGTAAGTTAAAGAGAAAGCATTTAAAAGATTTTTAAGTGATTGATCTCAGAAAGAGATCATGGAGAAAGAGTCTAAGATATAAAGATGTTGTAGATAAAATGTGCCTATGGCATAAGAGGTAAGTCCAAAGCAGTATGAGTTCATCATGCCTATTGACATAAGTCCCTTATAGAATCTAGTTGATGAGAAAGTGGTGATGTCTAAGGAGACTAGCAATGGTAAGTATCTTACAAGACTAATTTAGATGTACTTCGATGTAAGAGACACCTTCTGGTGTAAGAGGCACTTTGGTGCTAGAGGCACTTCAATGTAGAGATTAGGCTTGAGGTTGCAAGATAAGAGTTATGTCAACTCAGAGACATACTAAGTGTGAGCCAAGTTGTACATCACTGAAGCAAAGCAAGTCAATAAGAGTAGAGGTAAGGAAAGCTAAGATGAGGTTAGAAGTTGGTATCTGATGATATGATAGTTAAGCAATGAGAAAGTACTTTAGGAGTACTAGGATTGTTAGACAAAAGAAAAAAGCATGCCTTATAGGTCCTATCAGACATAGACAGTTTTAGAAAAGTTTCAAAAGAGCATTAAAAGCATTTGAGTTTGGCTTTAGAGACTTTAAGTGATAGTTGCTAGACTTAGTGAATATGAGTTTATTTATAGAGACAATATTCTTAGGCCTTAAATCTCCCAGAGATAGATCATAGCAAATCTTAGCATAGTATAGCAAGTTGTAGTAGACCCTAATAAGGCTTAAATAGGGTTGTAGTAGACTCGATAGAAATACAAAGAGCCCAAAGTTATAGTTGTAGTAGTTCTCTTGGGAGACGATTGCCATAATTTACTTCATATAGCTTATTTATATCATTTCCCTTTCTAAGGTAATAATTTACAGCTGTTACCAAACTTTGGGCAATGGATTTTAGCCCAATTTAATTTTCTTGCCATTTTGACTCATAAAACCTATAGGTACATTTGTTTCAACTCACATAATCATGCTCCAAGGCCTAAATGCATAAATGAGTTATATTTCTCAATTTGGCCTCTTTGGACATATTATGGGCCAAATTTCAAAAATTTATAACTTTTCCCATATAACTCTCATTTATACAAATTAGGTATTTGTAAAAATTTTATGATCTAAACTTTATAATGTAAAAATTTTAAGTGAAATTGAATTCATTTGACCCCAAAAAAGACACAAAATTAAGGTTGTTGCAACATGAACAATACTACACAATTCCATAATTTTGCACCAATTTCAAAAATTTGTGAAATATTTTATAGAGCTCCAAAAAATACCATCTTTGATTTTTTTAGAAAGCTACATAAATTCTTTATGTGCTTGCTAAATTTTAGCTACAAACTAGGTCATTTGGGCTATCAAGGATAGAGGTCTAGTTTATGGCTCATTTGGATTAAAATTTAGTTAAAAATGGTTCATTTGGCCTCTGAATTGCATTCTCTTGGTTTGAGCAAGTTTTAATCTACTCATGCTTCATTTTCATGAAAATCATGGCATGAAATAAGGCTACCTACAAAAATTCATTGCCCTAATTGTCTACTTGCACATGGAACTTTTAATGATTGTCATGGCATAATGAGTCCCATGCTCTTACAAGCACATCTAATTAGCCTACATTCATGCTCACAACATTGTACACAAGATGTCATCTCACATCATCATAAAGTATATTGTTTTGCTATCTCTTTAGTTTACGTAACATACATCAACTACCATGTATAAATAAATTTCAAAATAAGATCTAGTTACAAGCTTGGCATCAACATCACACACATACATATTTTTAAGCTTGCTAAAGGTTTTCCATTGCATAACCACATCATATATACATGGTTTATTACTTATTATAACATGAATCACTACTCTACATCATACATACATCAAGTACATAAGTACATTAATTGCTTCTATTACATTATTCTTAGGCTTTAAGGCATCTCAAGTTCTTTGCCTTTGATGGATGTACCTATCATGGTTAGGGAGAAATAATGGAGATGAGATTCTTGGGAGAAATATTTCAATCCATATTAATGCTCACAGTGAATGAAAATGAGGAAATGCATATATGGAGGCTGTGTGCCTTAAGTTGCTTAAACATGAGAAATGGCATGATGCTTTAACCTTTGTCTAACCATAGCATAAAACATACTTGTTAGGCTCAACTAAGTTCAACCTTAAGGTAATCCATGGCATAAAACATACTTGTTAGGTTCAACTAAGCTCAACCCTAAGATAAGGAAAGGCTACTGCACTTAATTCTATATCATAGAGAGCTAGGGGCCAATCATAACATCATATATACATAAAATTGATGATAAAAGCCAATTCAAGTCATAACTCATAAAATCATCAAAAAATCAAATATACAAGCATCTTAACTCATTCAAATATCCAAATGCATGCAAGATAGGGATGGATAGCTACCTTGTGGAGCTAGGAATTCTAATATACCATTAACCACTTGATTCTTCCCTCTTGCATTTTGCTCTTCCTTGAGTTCACACATGCACAAGAAGGGTGTTACTTTAATTCAGCCTAAATGATCCAAATTTAAATACAAGCAACTAATTAGAGCCCATTTTAACTTAATTTGTTGCGACATAGATCTATGGAAGCTTCACATGCATATTTAAGATAATTTTGGCCCCTTGGATGGCAACTTTCATGATTCAATTTCTAGGCTTTAAAATTTCACTTGATATGAGCCATATGACTCTAATGGAACTCATTAGGCCTATCACATACAAGCTTAAACAAGCCAAATACCCAATTACACTTTTAGGCCCTTTATGAACCCTAAAATCTTACCTTTCCAAATAGGGCTATTAAATTCATTCCAATGGTTCCATTAGTATCTATTGCTCATATATAAACCTCCTAAAAGTATAGAACTCATAAAACCACTCCCTAACTACTCTTTTCCCCCTTGGCTAAACCTATGCAAATGACCTCTTAGGGAATTTGATACATATAGAGTATCCTTGGTCCTTTCTAGTTCAAATTTAATCTTAGATGATTTAAAACATCTTCCTAGGGTTCTGTAACTTCCATGGTACAATTGCAACCCTAAGTGGCCTAACTTGACTTCTATAGCTTTTCATGAAATTTCAATTGCAAAATCTTACCACACACCCTTCAAAACCCTTATTACTCTCAAGTTTTCATCAAGCTAGAGTCTCTTCCTCACACTCTCACTCTAGGCCAAAATGATGAAGGACTTTGAGCTCAAAGAAAAGCAATTTTTCTAGCTTAACACATACCTCATTTGAAAGCTTTTTTCTTATAGTTTCTTGTGATATGGTTGGTTGTTGCAAATCTCCTCCTTTCTTTATAAGGTTAGCCATCAAACTTATCTTTTCAAGGAGCTAAAAACATAAAGAAAAAGTATGAGGAGAGGAGAAGGTTTCATAACTAGCATATAACAAAATTTTACACATTTCCTTACCTATTTGCCTTGGTTCTTTTTCTCTTTCCTCTATTTCTTCTCACGCCATAGCTGGTCTGGTTTGGAGCCAAAAAAATTTGGTTATGAAGAAGAAACTAGGTGGTGTGCCATTATATGGAAGAAGGATGAATATTTTAAAACAAATTTCAAATTTTCATTTACATCTCTGCACTTTAACCCCTCCATTTGAGCTCATTTCGTATCCTTTTTAGAAATAATCCTTTTCATATGAAAATTTAGGCTCTCTACTTTATTAAAAAAATTTACTTTAAAATTTTTTAGATTTAAAACAATTAGGAAGAGTCTAGTCAAAATTTTGATCAATCGATGCTTTAAACCATACACCGTCAGGGTTTTAGCCATCCTAAAGGTCCTTATGGTTTTTAGGGTCTCTGAAAAACTCTACTAAGCTTAATGTTGGCATTTAAAACTTCTTTCCTTAAGTTTCTTAAATTTTGTCTAAAATTATGATTTTGCCACTGATACGTTAGTTTACTCCGTTTAGTCACTTTGGCTTTATTTCCATGATTTTTGCTCTTCCTTTTCATCTTATTTGAAATCCTCATCCTTTATTATTGTGGTTATCAACCCTTATTTTGATGTCTAAAGGTTTTAAAAATGCTAGGTATGACAACGATAGCTTAGGATAGTTTTTATAGATCAGTTCTGTTTCAAATGCCAGTACAGTTTTAGTTTCAGATATCACAGATCTCTTAGATTTGGCAAGCTGTTACAAAAGGGTTATCAAGACTTCTCTCAAATAGCCAAGCCATTATTTAAACTCACTGGAAAAATAGTTGAATTTTATGGGATAACAAATGAGAGAGAACAGTTCTAAGAGGAAAAGCTAAGTTGCCACTACCCAGTATTGATCATACTTGACCCAAGAGAAAGAAATTTTCTTGCTTTTCAATCATGTTTTCAAAAACAATGGGTCTAGATATATTTCTAAATAGTAGGATAAGTGGTGGTCTATGCTTTTAGCAACTAGGGCTAGATGAGGAAAGATATCCCATGTAGAATCTAAAGCTAGTTTTAGTGGCATTGCTCTTAAGAATTAAAGATGCAAAAACCACAAAAGGCCCTAATAGTAAGGACTAATATAGTATAAAGTACTCATATAGAAAGTTAGTTTAAGAAAAGGCCCTAATCTAGAGGACATGTTCAAAGCATAGGTAATAAATAGGATGGAAATTGAAAGTCACTCTAATAGACTAGCAATTGATGACTATTACAATCCCAATACCCAAAGGTGTTTTCCAAGACCTTGTATGGGAGAAAGCAAGAGTCTTGTTATTGTGGGATGAGTCAAATAAGAAAGTTTACCAACTAAGTTATGGATTAAACCTTCTAGTAAATTTAATGAATCAATAAAAAGCTCTTAATGGCTTATAATAACTAGAGAAAGGGATGCAGACAAGAAAAGAAAGCCATAAGAGTTAGAGGTAGGAGACCATGTATTTAATAAAGTGTCTCCAATCACTAGTAATAGTAAGTCCATTAAGATAATAGAACTCAATCCCAAGTGATCTAATCTAAGATTAATTGTTTATAAGTTAATCTAGACTCCTAATATGGGCCTAAACATAGGGTGATTTTATGTTTTAAGCATGAGGAAATGGCAAATAGATCCCTCACATGTCAGAGATTACAAGAATAACAACCAACGAATAGCCTAAGTTGCTGTGACACCAAAGAGAAACTTAAGTTACAACACTTAACAATATAGTAATAAAGGTGTTTCTTAGGTGTGTAAGTGGTTTAGGAAAAGAGTCTATCTCTAGGATAAGTAACTTGGGAGATAAAAGATGAACTAAGGAATAAAGTAGTATCCCCAAAGGTATGTCTAGACTTTAAGGATAACATTTTTTATTTAAAGGGTGAAATGTAACATTCGATATTCTCAAACTAGGTTAAACCCTAAAACTAGGGTTAAGCTTAGACATGAAGACCAATAGCTTAATTAGTATGAGAAAGAATAGCCACTATTGGTTTAAAATACAAAAAGTGTCACTAGATTAGGCCACAATATAGAAAAGGCAAAATAGTAATTTTGAGAAAAGTATATTGTCCATCATTTTAATTAAACTCAACCCTAATACAATGTGATGTAAGACACGATAAGAGTATAATAGCATCTAAGACAATAAGAAATGGGGTTATAAGATTACTTATGGTGCAAAAATAGTGCCAAAATAGGTATATGTGGCTAAATGACATACCGATGGCAGAATAATAATCTTGAGTAAACCTTTGGAAACTTAAGAAAGGGGGTTTCAAATGCTAAAGTTAAACTCATTAGGGATTTTAAAGGTGCTAAGAACCATAGGGATGGTAAAATATGGTTAAAACCTTTATAACACATAAAATAAGATAGATATTGCTATGACCATAAGTGGAGCTATTTTTCACTATTTTAAGCCATTAAGACCCTAAAAATAATTTTTTTTTATGTAAAAGAGTACTCAAAATTGTGTAAGGAGTCATCAAATCATAGAAAGCCTAAAAAATGAGCCATAACAAAGCAAATTAGTACCCAAGGGCAAAATGATCATTTTGAAAAATTATAAAGCTTCTTAAAGAAACATCCCCTATCATCTTTGACATTTTGAGCTATAATTTTAGACTATCAAAGGTGTTAGCTGGTGGAAGGAGAGAGAGAAAGTTCAAGGCCCTATTTAGGTAAGTAAATGCATTCTATTCCTTTAGCCACAGTTTGGAAAGTTTATCTACTCTTTGAGGGCTATATAATGGATATAAACTTTTTCATGAAAGTTTGAAATTTAGATCTACCCCATGGTAGCAAATTGCTCTTTTCAAGATTCTAATAGGAGGTAAAGATTCTACGCAAAGAGTACTCCAAAACAAAGTAAGATTTCGTGCCTAAAACTTGAAGAAATCATGAAAAATCCTATCTTAAAGTTTTAGCCATTAGAGAGAAAATCTTAGAGCTAATGTTTCCTTATGTTCTCTTGATGTATTTAAAGGTTTTAAGGCATAAGGATCATGAATCTACTACCCATTTAGTATGAATCATTGATAACTCCAAGGTAGAGCACTATAGGTGTAATTTCAGCAATTCATGAGATGAACCACCTAGGATGTTTCTTTGATGATTCTAAGGCTAATAGAGGTTTAGATATGAATTATAGAGATGAATGTAATTATTAGTTGCATCAAATTGGCCATATTTTGGAAAGCAAAAGTCTAGGGTCACATATAAAGCATAGTTAAGCAATGTGTTAATGCCTAAATTTTGGTTAGTGTTTTATGGCTTAATTATGTTCTTTAAGAGCCAAATATGTCATATATGTAGTTAAAGTAAATTTTAAAAGCCAAGAAGCTTAAATTAGTAAGTGGAGGTTTAAGAACCTAAATGTGCCTAAGTGAGAAATGTGACCAAATAGAGAAGTTTTGGGAAGTGGAATGGTCATTTTGAGCAATAGGAAAATTTTAACTAATGAACTAGTTTACTAGGCTAGTCAAGTGATAAGAACTTTTCCCATAGCAAGAAACTCCATAGAAATCTCAAGTTGGCATATTAAGTTGCTAAAACAAAACCATTATGAGCAATAAAGTGTAGGCCTACACTTAAAGGTCTTAAAGGCCAAGTTCTGGGCTAAAGCTTGGCATGTATTTAGAAGACAAAAATAGGGGTTTCATTAGAGTCAAAGTTGGTAATTTTTAGAGCTTAGTGGAATATTTTGCAAATTTTCAAATATATCCTAAAAAAGCTATGAAAACCAAAATGTATACCCTATAGTAGATTTGGTTTTTAAAGCATTTGAGGGATCAAACAAAATTATTTTGTTATGAAATTTTTATAGTAGAAAGTACATGTTTAAAGCTTTCTAGCAAGATGAAGTTTGCTAAATTTGGATGTCCTTATGTTAAGTTATGATTTTTCAAAATTTAGGAGTGATTGTGATCAAAATGAGCTTCAAATGAGCTTGAGTAAGGAAGTATGTCCTAAAGGCCTTTAATCTATGTCTGGCACTTTATATTGATGATTTAAGACTAGCTAAACTATGGTTGACCATAACCTTACCTAATTTTATGTTTTAGGCCCATCTAGTGGGACCACTCCGCATAGAAGTGGTGGGACCGAATCAGAGCTAGTAAGATGATCAAATTTGTGTAAGTGATTTTGGCACTAGGTTAATTTTATTCAAGATAGCTTACTCTTCCTTTTTCTTACATGTATAATGATATGTTCAAGCTCTGTATTGCATTGTGTGTTTTGATTGCTACTAGTAACATGCTTTCATGTTGTCTTGAGTTAGTTATGTTTTTATAATCACATGCTTGAGTTGCTTAATGGCTTGTGGCTAAAGCAAAAGGGGCATCGAGAATGAATGTAGTAGTTCACCTAAGGCCTATCAAGAAAGGCCCAAGTTGAGCTTAAGATAGTCATAGCCATGGTAGAGTATATGTAAAGTTATGAATGAGTATGTTTCAGATCAATTATATGCTTTATGTTGTATGCCATACATGCTTAACTATAATATATGTGTATTAGAATGTGGATAGAGTACTGCTATTGAGATTCTCCCTAGAATCTCATCCCTTCTTAATTTTCCCCACTTACCAGTGCCAAGTACAAGATGAACTAGATGTAAAGGCAAGGATGGAGCTTATGGCTACAAGCTATGTGGAAATAGCTATATGTAATTAATTCTATTTCTATTATTTGAGGATTGTTAAGAATGTGTATATAAAACTAAGAGTTTTTCTTTCTATAAGTAATGTATTATGAGATGTTATGTTAGAATAAGTATGTATGATACAAAGTGGGATTTTTATAAACATTGAGTTAGGCTAGTTGATAATTGAGCCCTAAAGTGCGAGATTAGAAAGCTAAGTTCAAGATATTTATGTATATGTTAATGAAATTGGGTTGTAAATGTGACCTTTTAATAGCTTGGAAGCCCTAAATTTTAAGAGGAAGTTCTGCTGGATTTCATTCAGAATTTATGTTACTTTATTTTGTGGTTAGCATGAATGTATTTCAGAGTTAAAATGAGCTTTTAAGTTAAAAGTAAGGTCATGGGCTTAGTTTAATATCAATAAGTGAAACAAGGAGGTGAGTTAAAGTAAAGAAAAAGTTTCATCAAATTTCTAGCTATATAATCTTATAAATAAATAACTGTCTATCATATGAGTTTAATTAATTAAGTATAGACCTAGAAAAGTTAAAATGTTATAATAAAAGGCTTTATCTCTTAGCCAAATGGCAAGTAGAGTTTTGCATGATTTTTTAAAGTTTTATTTTTTTCTTAAATAGAACTTCAAAAAGTTCAAGTCCTTTAATTCATTTAGCTGGTGTCATTAGGGACAAACCCATGTTATGCAACTTAGGGTAGCTGCCACCTGTCCTATAAAAAGAAAAAAATTATAGGTTTTATTATGTATGTAATATTATTCCCTTCCTAAAATTTTTAATCAACCTCAAAAAAATTTTCCTCAACTCTTTTTAATTTTTTAAACTTTGAAAAACATGTTTTTAATGACATAGTTGCCTCTTCCATTGACCATAAAAGTAAATTTTATAAAATAAATAAAATATAATAAAGATATATCAAAGCTTCTCCAAGAAGCTTTTGATCTCCATTTTACATGAAAAACTAATGAGACTTTCCATTCTCTAGTGCTTATTCTTTCATAAAATCCTTTTCATTTTGGTTTCTTTAACCATATTCTCCATTCACTATAAAAACAAGGCTTCAGAATAAAATGGAAGATGACTTTCTTGCATATAATTAATTATTTATATTGAAAAGGAGAATGCAAATAATTTCACTATACAGGATTTATAGATGAGTTCTATTTAATTGAGAATCAAAGATCACGATCCTTGTAACCACCATATTTTTTCTAGGCATTCCCTAAAAAATATATATATACCAAAAAAAAGACATGATTTCAATATTTTTTATTTAATGTCATTTTTAGTTTAATTTGGAGTTATTTAAGTCATTGTTTTTCTTTAGTAAGCTTTTGATTTAATCTTAAGTCAATAAAAATAGTTAAAGGATCTTTTTAAAATTTGGGTCATTTTTAATGTTATTTTTGCGTTAATAAAAATAATAAAAAAAGAAAAAAGTCATTAAAATCAAGTTTAATTTTTGAGTCAATTTTGATTTAATTTGGGACATAAATAATTTCAATTTTAAGTTTAAAAGGGAAACAATTAAAAAGCAAAAGAAAGCAAAGAAACCTAAAATTGAAAAATGTAATGATCCTAACTGCTAATTGCCCTAGTTGGTCATAATTAACTCTTAATCCCTTTAGCTTGAGTTAAACATTGTTAATAACTCACTAGATGTGAAAATATCGAGGAAATTTGAACCTTATTATTCTTGGAATTCATTATTTAGAAAGCAAAGCATCTTAAGCCTATAAGGGATTTAAGTTATCAATTAAGTCCTTCAATTCCGATTACTATTGATTCTGCACTCACCACACCCTCTTACAGTTGCTCCCAAGTTATTACATACTATTAACATTATAACAACTAAGTTCTAGAGGCTAAAAATAAGAGTTGGGTATCTTAGGCCGTAACTCGAATATCATCGTCGCGACTAAGCTAGTTATTGGAACCTAAAAACTAATTTTTTTTGGATTTTCACCACGACTTGGTATACCTACACCACGACTTGATTGGCCATTGGAGCTCAAAAACTAAAATACTTATTTCTCATCGTGGCTCCACCCATTCATGTTGTGGCGAAGTTGCTCTTGGGAACTTATTGTTGCAAAGAGCCAATCCTCGCCACTACTAGAATTCTTCATGCCGTGGCGAGGTGCCTCTCTAGAACTCCTAGGGAAAATTTCTTTTGAGTCTTATCATGGCGAGCCTACATGGCACTACAATAAGAGAGCTTCTTGAAACTGTCCTAATCATTTCACCCGATGTAACACTTGGTTTTTCCGTAAACATATAAAACTCACCAAATATAAACGAAAGTCCTCTAAATATAAATATTTAAGTCCAAATAAATTAAGAGAAAATTCTAAATAATGAAAAATGAGGATCCAAGACTTAAGATGCCCAAAAACCAGAGATGGAGTAGTTCAATAAAATTGCCCAACACATAGTGGCATTTTTGTAATTTCAGGTACTTTTTAGAAAACTCAAAAGAGAGATTTTAAATGAAAAAAATAAGTTTCTTAGGGTTCTCAAAGGCCCTAAAAATCATAGGAAACCCTAGGACAGTTAAAACCCCTTTGATTTACGTTTTAGAATGATAGTTACCTGAACTTTAATTTTTGTTTGGGAAGGTTTAAATCCAAATTGAGTGATTTTAAAGGTGGTTTATAAGTTAGAGAACCTAATTTTATGATGAAAAAGATGGTTCTCAAAAAGGAGTTGAAATGAGTCTTAAGGGAAGAAACCAAGAATGAAGGACAAAATTAGCATTTGGAAAAGCTTTTAATGAATCCCTTCCTATATATATGTGGCATCCTTCCTTCTCGCTCATTTTAGCCAACCTAATTTTTGCCTAAAACCAGAGGAAAGTTTTGCTATGAATGGCGCACAAGAGGGAGCTTAAGGGGAGAAGAAAAGCCTAGGAAAAAGGTAAGAAAATGTCTAGTTTTTCATGCTCCTTCCTTCCTTAATGTTATTCCTCTCCTTCTCCTCTTCCTCCCTATAGGTTTATGACTCATATGGGGTTGTTTTGGGATTGGTCTAGAGGAGAAGCTTGAAGCAATGGGAAGGGCTCTTGAACAAGTCTTAAAACAAGATAACTATCATGGTTTGTCTTGCTTCTTCTTAGTTGTTTCTCCTATAACCATTTTGTCCCATCTAGAGCCCATCCAAGAGGAGATAAATTCTGACCCAACCAAGGAAGAAACATAGGTTTTGGAGTGTGAGAATTAAGAAGATGCCATTGAAATTGAATAAGAAGCATTAGATTATAAGTTTCCAAACCTAGGGATTTAATTACACCTAAGTCAAGATGAAGCTTCCTAGTAGTAATTTAAGTTGTCTAAGAGTATGAATAAGCCCTCAAGACATTTAGGAAGCCTTCTAAGTGTCTTTCCCTTCAAGAAAACAAAGCAAACTCCATGGGTCTAAAAACTAGGAGTATGTCTCGGCCAAGAAAGGTCTGGCCACCTAAGGAGTGTTTTAAATTATTCTAAACTTAGAATGAGACTAGATATGATAGAGGAACATCAAAGGAAGTTATAGAAAAAATTTAGAAGCCTTGGTTTGTGAGATGGAGGTGTAGACTCTATAATAAGACATAAAGAAGCAACTTATAGCTAGGCTCCTCAAAATGAATATATGATGACTCTAAGGAGTCTAAATAGAGTCAAGAGACTTGGATTGAAGGAAAAAATGGAGTCAAGATCATGAATTCCAATAGTTGCTTTTATTATGCCTTGTATAGAGATATATTGGAGCCATATGAGAAAGTAGCATAGCATAGAGTTGTGAGGAGTTTAAGCTTATTCCTATGAGTTATTCATGTCTCATTTGATATGTCTAGGCCAAGAGAATCAAGTGCCACCTAATTCTATGAGCTTGGTAGAAAAGGGGAAGACAAATTCAAGGGAAAAGTGTGATGTTCTTGCTTTAAGGTAGCTCTCTAACCTTTCTCACATGCATGGCTCAGATGTGTGCTTGTCTTTGAGTGCTTGTATGTATGTTTGAACTATGAAATGTGTTTTTAGCTATTTCTTACTTGCTATGGTACCATTATGCAACTTGAAATAAGTTTATGAATGTGTTTTGGGTTGAATAGGTATGGTTAAGCCAACAGTCCCTTAGCATGGGTGAGAATGAGCCAAAAGTCCTTAGGATAGACAAAGCCAAAAGTATCAATAAGAGTGAGGCTTAGTCAAAAGTCCCTTGAAAGTGGGTGAAGAAAATCCAAAAGTCTTTAGAAAGTTGGGTGAGGATAGAATAATGTCCTTGAAAGCCTATATTTGATATGTAAGAGCTCACATGACCAAGAAAATGTTTTATGTATGTTCATGAGAAGCTCGTATGACATGCATGAATTCTTTAACATGTTTTAGCATCCATTATGTATTTTTGAAAGGACAAAGAGCTATTGAGATTTTTGAATCTCACTCTTCCCCTCAATATGCCTAATTATGTTTAAGTGAGCTAAGTGGACTAAAGAATGGAGGACAAAGGTCTTAAAGCATGACACTTTGACAAAGGAATAGAAGAATAGATAAGTTTATAGCATATTGATGTCAAGAATTGTATCCATATGATGTATATAAGATGTAACCATTTGAACAAGTTTAAATGTATACAAATATGATTTATGTATCAATGTGGAAGTCAAATGAATGAGAATGTGAGTTTTTGCCACTCATTTGCCTTTATGTCCATGTGTATGAATGCAAGTGGCAAGGTGAGAATTGTCACACCTACACTTTGCATACACTATAACTTACCATATGGAAGGATCTTGTACTACTAACAGAAGACCCTGTTGACAAGGTCTTAGGTTTTACAAGGCAAAATCCAAGATCCTGTCGACAAGGTCTTTAATTTTCATAGTGTAGAGTCCAAAATCCTGTCAACAAGATCCTAGACCTAGGAGGTTAATTGTCATACCTGGACAACCTTCATCATTTTAACAAGAAAACCATAAGTTGATAATGTTAATATGCTAGAACTACTTCCATGGTTATGATAATCAATTTCATGCAAATGCAAATATAAGAGTTTACTTGTACAGGGAGTTCGGTAGCCCTAATAAACATTATAGTTAACTCACGGTAGATTTCTCATGTGTAATATTTATACAAATCAAAAGAGAGATTAACACTACAATGTTACATCCTCACTAGAGTCAGACTTTACATTCAACCATTATTCAAAGGATTCATAAGACCAATTACAATCAATATGTAATCTATTGGTCAGTTTGTTCGTTCTCTATTTGTCTAGCTCCATTCGTAGCATAATTAATACCTGTAAAATGGTCAATTTATAGTGAGATAAAATCCCAGTAGCTAACAATGTACTCAAGAAACACACATATAAATAGCACGGATTACTATCTAGGATACATTCGATGCATACTTCGGTGTCGGAGAATGTAATATCTACTTAGCAGCATATTCTCATTCGTTAGGCTACGTAGTAGCATATTCTCATTCGTTAGACTACTGTGCTTCAGTTATTGGCCAATAATAGCAATCTAGTACTCATAAAGAGTTATCTTAGTAGATATACATGCAACCAAACATAGCATAGGACTTCGGGATTTCATCTAGTGCATTAACATAAATAGCAAAATGAGTACAGTGTTAACTACCTGTTTCGTTACCGTCATTCTATCACATTTCCCTTAGCTCTTGTTGTCCCAATGGCCTTCCTAAATTTCAATCATGCATTGTGCTAGTTAAGAATGAGTCATGGTTAATATTTACATTGCAATTAAATTACTAATCCCCCCATACGAAATTCCTAAATCCCTTTCGCTAGTTAACAATTGGAATTCCTAATCACATCTTCGTTTTCTTTTCCTTCTCATTAATTAGTTACTATCTAAGTTATTCATGTGTGGTTCAGTGCTATAAATCTAAGTCCTTAGTCCTTATTTTCAAGCTAGATTCTCAAATTTTCATACAAAGTCACACTACAACAGCAAAAAAAAAAAAAACGAAAACTACCATAGTCTCAATTTAACTACATTTTCGGACCTGTTTTTGTGAAATTTCTTTCCTCCACTAAATGACCTCAAAAAATCATAAAAATTGGTAGAGTGACCCCTTATTATGTTAATTATAAGCACAGAAACAGTTTCCAAGAATTCCCAGGGATAAGCCCTGAATTCCTACTGTTTTAGTCACTACCTCAGTTGAGCTCGCTGTACACTGTCCTTGCTGTTTCTGGCTTTGTTATCCTACCAAATGAGCCCAGAAAATTCTAATACTTTGTAAACCTAACGTCATACGTCTTAGCTACCTCCCCACCAAATTTCATGCACTAATTCCTTCATTTACCCATTTAACAAAATTCTTTATGAAATCAGCCCCAAGCTGTCCCGTACAGAAGCTAAATTGAATTAGTGGGTTGTTTCTTTAATTTACCTTGTTCCAAAAATTCTATAATTTTCCAGATGTCAAGTATAAGGGATGGACAACCTGTTATAAAAATTTTGGCTTCAAAATCCTTTTCTAACTAATTCTACAAGGCCAAAACATCCCAGTCCAGAACAAGGAAGCAACTTGGAACTTACCTTTTATGGAGTCCTTGTACTTGGTTTTTCTTCTCTTCTCTCCTCTTCTATGGCTGTCCGAAATTTCTTCCTTCTTTCCACTACTTCCCTCAGCCTAAAATGAGTTAGAGTGAATGGTAATTAATGCAATGGACAGCTCTTGCTTTTTCACCGCTATTAGGTGGCATGAAGGCAAATCACAATTCCTTGAATCGGTGCAATTGCTAGGTGGCAGCAGATATGTGTCTTACTCTCATTTAAAATATATATTAAAAGCAATATTTAGCTCCTACTATCAAACCAAATATGGCATTAGTAAATCACAATTTAATATATATATATATATATATGAAGGTGGGTGGTGCAAGCATGAGGTGTCCTCATTCTAACTTACTTACGCTATACATTTACATGGTGGTGCAAGCATGAGGTGTCCTCATCCTAGATTACTTAAGCCATTCATTTACATGTAGCCTTCATTCCTAGCTCCTTCATGGCTGAATGTACTACCTAATGTAATCAAATATCATCTACCACATATACTCACACACCTTATGCATGGAAGCACGAGGTGGCATTGGTAGTAATTTCCCACATCCAAAGAAGAAGCAAGCCATGGTCGATTAATATATATATATCACTTCCATCTAATATACCAATTGTGTATGATGCCTAATCCCCACGGCAATGCAGATTATGCCAATCCTCACAACTAAACATAATTCCAAGTAACCAAGTGGATCTTAGGCTCTCGTGTGGTGATGGTGTCAAATGGGTGTAATTAAAATAATTAAAATCCCTTCCTTCCATGCTATTTGACTGAGTGAATTAATATGGGTTATGTTAACAGTTACAGGAAGTTCGGAATGTGACAAGAATGAAATCCATGATAACTTGGATTATTTTGCAAGCTTTTATATGTTATAAATATGCTTTTGGATGTGCCCAAGTGGCTATGAGATGAGAAGAAAGCTTTTTAGTGCCTTGAGATTGGTTTGGACTTCAAAAGTGACCATTATGTGTGTTGAATCAAAGTCTGACCAAATGAATAATTTTTTCCATGAAATTTGGCCAAAAAGTAGGTCTTATCTAGAGCTTTTAATAGAGCTAAAGAACACTTAGTTTGGAGCTCTAGAGAATTTATTATAATTTTTCAAAATTGGCCAAATTATGTAGAATTGGTATGATTATTGTTCATTTGGTTAGTTTGCTTCTCTGTGTCACATATGGGGCAAATGAAGTCCAATGCTTATGCAATTTAATTGGCATAAACTAGAAATCATAAGATTTCCATATCTACCAAGAACACCTCATTTAGAGCTCTGTAGAGAGAGAACCAAATTTTTGAAGTTGCATGATAGTACTAGTAATGCGGCTCGACCTTTAGTACTATTCCATCAATTTTTGTGAGGTAAATGCCATTGCATTGGTCTAAAATTATTTTTAGTCATTAGTTAACATCTAGAGCTTTCTAGAAATCTATCATATGCTTGATTTTAAATTTTTTAGAATTAGTTATGAATTTTTAAAATTCATATTAAAAATCTGGACATTTCAACCTAAGAGCAAACTTCCATTTTTCTGGTGTATGGTTCCAAACCATGGAATATGAGATGAATTGTGATGTTTATGATATGTTTGGATGTATGATGGTTGAAAATTGATATTAATGAGTTTATATGGTCCCTAAAGTCATGAATCATGTATATGGCCTCCCAATTACACAATTATCCATGTATGAAAATATATGCTTCCTTACAAATGTTGTCTAATATGACTAAGATAGATTGGAATATATAATGGAACCATTGTGCAAGAGTAAAGAGGTTAAGGTATTACACCCAATGCTTATTACAACAAGATCCCCTGGCACCACAGTGAGATAGCACTTAAGTAGCCTCCAAACCTAAAATTCTCGTGTTATGCCGCGGAGCTCCTTGCCTTTAGATGACTCTTGGCTATGACTTGTAATATCTGGTTCTTTGAAAATGAGAGCAAACGCGAGAAACATAATGTACGGTTTCTCCGTAAATGAACAAAATTCATCAGATACAAAAGGAAGTCCCCCAAAATGACTTAGTTAAGATCCTGAAAAATTTAGGAAGCATTATAGACTCTAAAAAATGAAAATCACAAACTCTGTTAGAAAGAAAAATAGAGTTAGGATGATGAAACAATTTGTGACAAAAACTGATGAAATGTAATGGCATTTTTATAAATAAGTGCAACTTTTGGAAAAACACATAAGAGGTTTTTTTAAATGATAAATTTGAGTTACCCAACGTTCTCAGAGGTCCCAAAAACCATGAGAAGTCCCAGGACAGGTAAAACCCCTCTGGTGTATGTTTTCCAACATCAATGAATCTGAACTTTGACAGATTTGTTCGGTAAGGTTTTAGCTCCAAAATGAGTGATTCCAAAGGCATTTTATTAAATTGGGAACCTAAATTTTATAATGGAAAAGACAGTTCTAAAAAAGAAGCTAAAACGAAGTCAAAATAAAATTGCCATTACAGAAGGACGAAATTGGAATTTTTAAATAAGTGTGTTTCTAGAAGCTCCCACACACTTCTACCTTTTTCTCCCACCTTCTTAAGCATGACTTCCTCTGTCCAAATTACAGCAAAATAGAAGCTCCTTGAGGCTCACCAAGAGAGGAAGAAAAGGAGGAAGTAAAAGGCAAGAAAGGTATGGAATTTCTTAGTTTTTTCATGCTTTCTCTTTAGCAAACCTCTTTTCCTCCATTTTCCTTCTTTTCCCATGGTTTTATTGAAGTATATGGATCAGTTTTAAGGGAAGAACATAGGGGAAAATTCGGATTTGAAGAGACGAGGCTAAGGAAAGTGAGAAACAAGCAAGAAAAGCCATGGAAACAAGGTAAAATCTTCATCCTATGCTAGCTACTCCTTCCCTCTTCTTCTCCCTATTTCGCCCCATATATGTAGCTTCAAGAGGGCTTGAATTTTGGGTAGAACCAAGGGTGAATTCTATGAATTTAAGGGAGGAGAGTAAGAATATGCAAGGAAATTCAAGTAAAAGCCATTGATTTTCAAGATAGCAAACCTAAGGTTTTATGAGCTCCCTTGAAAATCTAATTTGATACAATTGTTCCTAGGCCTAAATAAATTTTTGGATGAGCTTTTGAGATCTCTAGAAGGCTCCTTATATGCATCTTCCATAAAAAAAATGAAGCAAACTCACTTGGTGTTCATATAATGTATAGTTTCGGCCTAGGCTAGATGAAGCACCAAGGGGTAGTTTTAATTTGTTTCAAACTTAGTTTTAAGTCATGTATGATGGAAGAGGATGAGAGGAAGCCTTGGAAAACTTTTAGAAGCCATGGATATTGAGATAGTATTATAGGTTCCATATTATGGCTTAAAGAAACAACACCTAACTAGACTCCTTGATTTGATTGTGTGATGACTCCAAGAGGTTTCAATGGAGTCAAGAATCATAAATAAATGGAGAGAATGGAGCCATGATAATGTTTTCTTAAGATTGCTTCATTAAGTACATTATGGAACCATAAAAGAGCCTTATGAGTCACCTAGCTTTTCTAGTAAATGTGTGGCCTTAGAATGTGATTCAAGAGTGTAATTAGCTTCCATATGAAGTGTCTAGGCCAACAGAAATGATCTCCACCTTTTTTGGTGTGAGGGGTCAAGGGAGAGGACTCAAGGCTCAAGGAAAAAGTGTGTGAATGCAAGTAAGGTAGCTCTCTCCATCTTCTCTCATGCATGAATGTGTGCTTACATTGCCTTTGAATGTGTATATATATGTTTTGAGCTATAAGAAGTATTTTAGCATGAACTTTTATTCCATGGTACCATGATCATGTTTTATGCATTCAAATGATGTTTTATATGCTTGCCTTGGTTTGCTTGGGTGTGGAGAAGCCAAGAACTCTTAACCATGGTGAAGATGAGCCAAAAACTCTTAAAGTTAGTTAAGACAAAGTAAAGAGTCTCCAAAGAGTGAGGTTAACTCCCAAGAGCAAGGTAGAGTTAAAAACCTCTAAGAGAAAATGGATGAGGGAAGTCCAAAATCCATAAGTGAATTGGTGAAGCTAATCCACTCAATTGGCAAGCTTATGTATGCTATGTATGACATGTTCAAATGCTAAGAATATTTCTTGAATGCTCACACATTTTAATATATCTATGCATGCATTTTCAAGACTTATATTGCATACTTTATGTGTGATTGAAAGGGAGATGAGCTATTGGGATTCTTTAAATCTCATCCCCTTCTCTCCAATGTCTTAACATGCTAGGTGAATCAATTGAGCAAGGTAATGAAAGCCACCAAGTCAAGGAGAAGGAGATTGACATCAAAATGTATGAAATGGCTTAGTTATATCTCTCTTATAGCCATACACATGGCATATGATGCAACCCCATGATGAAATTGTTATATAATCATATGGACATATGTAATTACCCAAATGTATGATGTATGAATGAAATTTGATGCCAAATGTATGAGATAGCATGTTTTGGGTATTGAATGGCAAGAGCTAGCATGTGTAATCTTGTGTATATGGGGTGGATGAATGAGTTTGAGAAATCTAGATTTATACACCTTTGAAACAAGTTTAAAGAGTCATTTTGGTGCATTTCCACATGCTCAAGTGGCCACACAAGCTTAGGAAGTAAAATTGGACACTTTAAGGCTAGTTGAGACCATGAAAATGACTAAACTGGAACCCTATAGCACAAACTAACCAAATGGATGAATCTTCCTATTAAATTTGGCAGACATGTAGAGCTCATTGAGAGCTTTTGGGAAAGCTAAAGTTCAGAAAAATTGGATCTCTACAAAATTAATTATGAATTTTCAAAATTGGGATTTTTCTGTTGTTCTAGTGCATGTACTGTTCATATGATCAGTTTTGTGTTCTGTGTCATCTAATGGCCAAATGGTGTCCCATTCTTGTGAATTTTTACAAAAATAAACTAGAGGCTATCAGATTTCTATAGCACCAAGATAACTTCATATGGAGGTCTGAGCAGAGAGTTATGAATTTTTAACATTTACTATCAGTACCAGTAGCACCACTGGACCTCCAGTATTGTTCCATCATAATTTAGTTACTAGATGGTCTTGGCATGGTCTAGAGATATTTTTCCCCTATAGTTAACATCTTTATCTTCTCATATTGATCAAATTTGTATGATTTTTATTTTTTTAGAATTAATTATGAATTTCTAAAATTTATGACAGTAACCTATGATAGTAGCCTAGATAGCTAAGACCTTGGGTTCTTTTCAAATGTCAAACGTCTTCTACTTAATGTTCCATGACCTGAAATTATTTTTAGCATAAATTAAATATCTGTATATTTCCATAATGGTAAATAATGCATGATTTCAATTTTTCTAAAATTAATTATGATTTTTCAAAGTTTGTAACAGAAATCATGAAATTTTGGCCAAGGCTACACTATGGAATTTTACGTGTTTCTTTCACTTGCATGCGTTCTAGGCTAGTTTTGGTGATGGTATTGAGTGGTACTAGTACAATTAAATATGAGAATGAGTTTATATAGTCCACAAGACACTGAATGAAAAATTCATCCTCTACGTGGAGCAAATTTATTCATTATTTTTATTGCTCTTTCCTTAAAAACTTGTGAAATTCTTGGAAATGAGCTTAGATAAGGAATGAGATGAGCTATATAATTATAGTGTTATATGACTCCATCCTCCTCTGAGCCTATTTTCTCACTTTCTCATTTCCTAGTCATATACCACTAACTCTAGATGAATTCTAAGACCTCCCTAACTAACATACATGGTTTTATGGACCTCCTAACTCCCAAATACCACATTTAGTAATCCTTATTATTTAAGGATTTAGGGGGATTCACATCAAGTGATTACCACCATATATTAGCACATCTACAAATTATGACAGCAATAGGTACCCAAGGCCATTAATAACATCAGTCAAATGGGTAATTCTAACCGAAATTCCATACAACAATATTCAAAATTAATCATTCATTGTAAAGCATAATTATAATCTCAAAGGAAAGGTCATGGTTTTTCATTAGCAAGAATCCATATCAAATAATAGTTAAGTACATACATTAGATTTCAAGTGCTTTTTGGTCTATCTTCCTAAGGAAATTAATCTTAGTTACAAAATATCAAAACCTAGACATGGCAATATAAGTGCATCATGATGCCATTCAAAAATGAATTACCAAAATGATAGCATCTACTCTAGAACAAAATGGCCCAAATGTAGAGAGCCTACATATGGCCTCCAAATTAAGGGTGCCAATGTACTTGTTTCCCTTTTCCTTACCTAAAATTGTTAGCTCATAAAATAAGGTGAGATATGAATCTCAATAACCAAAGGATAATTCCACATATATGTACAATTTAATCAGCATAAATGCATATTAAACATAATTACCGGAGACATCATCATAATTAACAAATGAACTAATTGGACTACTAGTGAATATTATTCTATACTAACAATCACATTCATCATATCAATGGCTAATAACACAAGAAAAGACACATCCACGGCACTAACTCCCTATTAAGCCCGACCTGGGCTTAGTGCAATAATGAGTCTAATCACAAATTAGTGTTTGATTGAAGTACAATGTATGGGTGGCAACTACACCACAGCTCCACCAAGGACTCACTTAGGGCCCAAACACAATAATTAAGTAGCCAACCAATCATCTAGCAAAGCAAAGATATATTATACATGCAATGAACATAATTTCTATAAAATGATGAAATGAGCCGTATAAAAGCAAGTCCTCTGAAATGAGCTAGATAATGTCCTAAAAACTTTGGGTAGAGTCCTAGGCTCCTAAAAATGATAATTCTAAGTTCAGACAGAAAGAAAAATGGAGTTAGGACGGTGAAACAAATTATGACAAAAATTGATGAAACGAATGGTATTTTCGTAAATAAGTGTAACTTTTGGAAAAATACACAGAGGGACTTTTTAAATGTAAACTTTGAGTTGCCCAAGGTTCTCAGAGGCTCTGAAAACCATAGGAAGCCCCGAGACTGGTAAAACCACTCCGGTGTACATTTTCTAATTGCGGTAAACCCAGACTTTGATAGTCGTTCGGAAAGGTTTTAGCTCTAATTTTGAGTGATTTCAAAGGTATTTTTATTAAATTAAGAACCTAAATTTTATAATGAAAAAGACGGTTCTAAAAAAGGAGCTAAAAGGAAGCTAAAACAAGATTACCATTACAGAAGGAAAAAATTGAATGTTTTGAAAAAGTAAGTTTCTTGAATGTTCTATAAGCTTCTTGACTCTTCCTCCTCTCATATAGCTTGACCTTCTTCTGCCCAAAATACAGAAAAATAAGCTCTCTCTTAGGCACACAAGAGGAGGAAAGAAAGGAAGGAAGAAACCAAGGAAAAGGTAAGGAATTTCATGGAATTTCATGCTTCTCCTTCTTCTAATTTTCTTCATCTCCTTCTTAGCTCTCTTTTCCATGGTTTATTTGAGTGAATTGGTTCTGTTTTTGGTCTAGAACATAAGGGGGAGTTCGAATTGCTTGAGATAAAGCAAACTAAGGAGAAAAAAAATCTTGAAATCAAGCTTGAATCCAAGGTATATCTTGTTTCTAGTTGCTTTCTTCCCTTACTTTTCCTTTGGTTGTGAATTCGTGTAACACCATGATTTCCTAGCTCAATCTATGCTACTTCCATGTCTCATATCATGAATTGCATAAGAGAGTAGAAAAATGACATTAAAATAATGCATTATTTAGCGTTGCGTCACATATGAAAATTTCATTCAGTGTCACATGGTTACAACTCATTTGCATCACCAAAACAGGCCTACATCTCATGCAAACCAAAAGGAAGCATAAAATACATATATGCATTTTCAGGCAGAATTTTCTCATTTTTGTCACAAACTTTGGAAAATCATAACTATTCTAAAAAAATCAAAATCATGCATTCTTCACTATTCTGGAAAGCTACACATGTCTACTTTATGATAAAAATATGTTCCGATCATGAAACATAACACAAAAGAAGTTTGATATTCAGAAAGGTCTAGAAGGTCTGGTTGTCCCACTGCTACTGTCATAGGTTTTTGTAGCAAATTTCAAAAATATCCAATTAATTCCACAAAAATCTAATCTATGTAAATAATACTAATCTGAAAAGCTATGCATGTTAATTAGAGGGACAAAATAACTCCAGACCAGTAAGGCATGCCTAGACCTCGAAACCCAATCAAACAATACCTGAGGTTAGTTTGAGCACTTGATACTGAACAGGAACTTCAAAAATTCATATCTCCCTCTTTAGACATCCAAATGAGGTGATTCTAATTGACACAAGTCACTGGGAATGTCTAGTTTCTTAAACTTTCATGGCAATTGGACATCATTTGAGCCCTGTGTGACAGAAATCATTTTCGGACCAAGTGAACAATGTATCAGACCAAAACCAGAATTTTTGCCAACTTTGAAAATTTATCAAATATTCTCTAAACCTCTGAAAATTCTATTCTTTAGCTTCTCAAAAAGCTCTCAAACAAACTCTAATTGCATGCCAAATCTTATATCAAGAAGAGCTCATTTGGATAAAAAGTGATATAAGGTTCAAAAATGGTCAATTCTTGGTCCATACAAGATACCAAAATATCCAAATGGTTTTTCCTTGGGGGTTTGGTGTCATACCTTACTATATAATGCTTTTCCTACTACAAATACCTTATATAGAACATAGAGGAGTCAATGGAGACCTGAACTGATTAAAATTTTCTTTATAAAAACTTCCTCATACAATTTCACTATCCATTTGGTCATTCTCAGAATTTTGTCCAACCCTGAAAATACATAATTAATTTTAGAACAACCATATGAGGTTGGTTTAGGGCTCTACTTCAAGCTCTCTAAGTCCTTTACAAGGGAAAAATACTTACTTAGTGGAGTACATATAAATTCATATAAAGTTGTCCCTAAAACAAACTAAACGGTTCGACCCCTCATTTGTCATATAGTATTATAACACAACTCATACATACCATAATCCAAAGATATTTAATTACATAACAAAATGTGATGCATAAAAGTAAGGTCCTCAATTTATGCCTTCACACCCTTTGCCCTTTCTTTGCTTGAACTCGGACTTAGCATGGGTTATATTTGGGGTGAGATTATGAAATCTCAATAGTAGTAAACTAGTCTCATTCACAAGCAAGCATGTAAGTACATAACATAATGCCAATCAAGGTACCACATACCACATAGTAATACAAGGAATTTCATACAAAGGCCAAGCATAATCTAAGCATACATGTCTCATCTTATAGCATAAATGACAACTTGATATAGCTTAACACTCAGCATTATACAAACATACAAGCTTAAAGAAAGAGAAAAGAAAACTACTACCTTAGCAAACTTTGCTCCTTAAGTCTTGGAACTCAGTTTACTTGCTTTTGGAGTTTCCAAACAAATATCAAACCCTATAATCATAATGATAATTTATTACAATCAATACATAAACCTTAACTTCTAAAGTAGTATGACCCTTTTAAACTCATTAGAACCATTGGAATTGGAAAAATCTAACTCCTTCCCTTCTAATCCACTATGGCCAAATAGTATGCATTTCTTGGCCAAAATTTAGAAATTTTATTCCATGAGTTTTGAGGGCTTTGCCATAGGTATTCCTAGCTAAAAACACCCTTTTGAATCCATTGGAATGGATGAAATTATCAAATTCCAGCACTAACAACACGTTTTGCTCATAATGTAAACAAGCTCCATTTTAGGCCCAAAAGTGAGTTTCTTTGGTTCTAAAAATTCCATAGCCTCTTCCTTTATGTTTTAGGACTTGAAATTTGGTATACATGACTTTAGGACATTAAGAAAACACCATAAAATGTTTGAGAAAATTTAGACAGCATCTCCCTAACATTTCCATTTTCCTAAAAATTACAATCTTTGTGTTTTTCCAAGTTCTAGTATATAACAAAAATGGATAAGCTCATATGGCCTCCATAGTCAATATATAAACTTCATTCCTAGGCCTTCATATTCAACATATAAACTCCATTTCTAATCACCCATATGCTATCAAAAAGTGACCCATAGCTAGGGTTAACAAAACTAACTGAAACCATGTGATTTTCAAGTGGAAGGTTGAAAAAACTTACTCTTTAAACTTAATCCTTGCTTCCTTTGCTTTTCTCACACTAAAATCCCTTCTTTTCCCACTTAGAGAAAACATGCCACCTTGAAGAAAGGATGAAGATACAGCTGCCCTTTGGAGAAAATGATTGGAGGATGAAGAAGATGAAGAAATTTGGAGAAGAATGGTGGTAGTTTTGCTTGATTTCACTTCTTCTTCCACCTTTTCTCCCTCTCTCTCTCTCTCTTCACGTTTTTCTCTTCCTCTCCCTTATGTGTGGCATGAAAATGGTGGAATGGAAGTAAAGGATATGAACGTAAATGAAGTTAAATGGTCATACCAAATTTGGACCTTTGGATCAACCTTTTCAAGATCAAATCTTAGCCTTCCATTCTTTTTTTCTTTTGATTTTCTAATTTCATGACTAAATATCTTCTTCCCGAAATTCCTTGCCCACACACTTGGATGCTTATTCTTAGCCCTTAAGTTATGGTGATTTGATGGTTAGTAACCATGGTTAATTTCTAACCTAACTATGGTTAATTCTTTTAAACCAACTAAAATCCTTTCTTTCTTTCTTTCCTTTTTATTTATATTTATATTTGGGTGTCATCTTCTCTAAATCCCTAATTGTATCTTCTTTTCACTTATTGGGCCTTTAGAATCGGTTATTGGGCCTTACAACAATTTAAAAATCGATGTCCAGGCTCGATTAAGGTTTTACGGTGCAATATATACCTTTAGACTTTCTAAAATTTATAAATATTATTTCCTCTACTTTCTAGCCATATTGAGTCTCAAACATGGATCAGGGGCCATCAATCTCGATCCTCATAAATTTTGGTGTCAATTAGACATCTGGATCTTTAGGTGTAATTTTTACTGTTTTGTATTATGATTGTGCTCTAAAATTTTCATTTATTGCAATTTATTCCCTGAAACTCCTTCAGGGTGTCTTAACTCTTTAACTATTTCTATATCCATGGTTGTTACAAACTTCATCTTTCTATTTTGCTCATGGCTACTTATTGGGCTAATCGGATCCCAGACTAGATCCTGTCCAGCTATTCGAACAATGTGGCATCATTGGATTCCTCTCATCAAACAGAGTTTAACCGTGGGTCACCAATTTCTAAGATTCCAGCTTGATTGTTTGATATTCATGCCAAAAGCCACAAATAGAGATGAAACTAGGGTTCCCTAAACTTTCGGGCAATCTATACATTTTGTCCTGGTCCATAATTTGTCTTTGCATTTTAGTCCTTGGCTCTTTCATTCTTAACCTTGGAGACTCTTTGGGACATTTTTTCTTTTCTTCCATCTATTTTGGCCCCAATTTTAGGACACCTCTGGCCTTGACTCATCATTATTTGTGGTCTATAATATTATTCTAATTTTATTAGACCTAAATTCACTCTATTTAGGGGACTTCTTTTTGTATCCGATGAATTTCATACGTCGACGGAGAAATTGTACATTACGTTTCTCACATTTTCTTACGTGTTTTTGCATTTTTAAGGGACCAGATATTACATTTGGCACCTCTTAAGCAAGTCTAAAAGCATAAATAGGACTTGTATGAACTGTCCAAATGGTCCCAAACCTCATGCATCTCAATTTGACCATTCTACTTCCCTTTATACACATACTTCTATAATGAAAATCTGCCAATACATAACCAAAATGTGCATATCTATACATACAACTTTAGCTCTCATTCATACATAATACATTAGTATAATTACATATATTTATGAGGTCATTGGTCATATACAACATTAGATTACAATATTTGCAACTTGTGTGGCCTTAAAGAAGCAAAATCATGCACTTGAATGTCATACTCTCATCTTCAAGGTGGTTGGCTTTTACCTTACTCTCTTGATCCACCTAATATGTTAGAACATTGGAGAAGAGGGGATGAGATTCAAAGAATCCTAATAGCTCATCTCCCATTCAATCATACATGAAAGATGCAAAACAAGTCTTACAAATGCATGCATGGCATGTTGACATGTGCAAACATTTAAGAAGCAATTTCAATATTTGAGCAAGTTATACATAGCATACAAAGTCTTGCCAAGCAAGTGGATTGACCTCACCCACTTACTTGTGGATTTTAGGCTTGCCTCACCCATTCTTTAAGAGGTTATTGGACTCAACCTTGCTCTTGGGAGTCAACTTC
Source organism: Erythrophleum ivorense (assembly GCA_026724425.1). Taxonomy (NCBI): domain Eukaryota; kingdom Viridiplantae; phylum Streptophyta; class Magnoliopsida; order Fabales; family Fabaceae; genus Erythrophleum; species Erythrophleum ivorense. The sequence continues at coordinate 123,238 of JAIUCV010001160.1, forward strand.
ACTTTTGGTTGACTCTTTTCTTTGTCTCAACCAATCTTAAGGGTTCTTGGCTCATCCTTACCATGGCTAAGAGTTCTTGGCCTCACCATGCTCAAACAAACCAAAACAAACATCATTTAAAAACATAATGCATCATCATGGTACCATGGAGTAAGAGCTCATGTTGGAACATTTTTCATAGCTTGAAATACACATACACACATTCAAAGACAAGTAAAGCAAGCAATCATGCATGAGAGAAGGTGGAGAGAGCTACCTTGGATACAACCACACACTTTTTCTCTTGAATCAATGCTCCTTTTCTAGGCCTCACACACACAAAGGTGTGGGGATGATTTCTCTTAGCCTAAACACAATTTATGGAAGCTAATTAGGTTCATGAAATTAATTCTAAGGCCACACAACTTGCTTAGACTCTAGCTTAACCTATAAGCCTCTTTATGGTTCCAAAATGAACCTAATGAAGCAACACCCCTCAAATAAATTTTAGGCTCCATTCTTTCCTTTCAAATATGATTATTGACTCCTTTTAAGCCTCTTGAAGTCATCACACAATTAAAATAAAGAGCCTAACTATATGTTGCTTCTTTAGGTCATATTATGGAACATAAAGCACCAACTCATTCTCTAGGCTTCCTAAATTTTTCCCAAGGCTTCCCTTTATATTCATTCATCATATATGACTCAAAAATAGGCTTAGAAAAATTTAAAACTCTCCCTACGTATATAAACATTTCTTAGCCAAACCTATGGAGGATTTTAGGGTTCATGGACTTTGCTTTGTTTTCTTGATGGAGGAAGCACATGGGGAGACTTCTAGGGATCTTGGGAGCTCATTCAAACACTTATTTAGGCATAAGAATTAAGAGATCAAATTAGATTTTGTAAGGAACACTTGAAACTCTAGAATTTGCATCTTCAATTTTCATGGTTTTTTGTTAATTTTCTTTGCATATTTTTAATCTCTACACCCTTTTTCCTAAGAATTGTAACATCCGATTTTTTGCAAATCCAAGAAAATGTAAGGAAACGCGAGAAACGTAACATATGGTTTCTCCATCAATGTGCGAAATTCATCGAATACAAAAGGAAATCCCCCAAATAGAGTAAATTAAGGTCTACTGAAATTAGAATAATCTTTTAGACCGCCAATAATGATGAGTTAAGGCCAGAGGTGCCCTAAACTTGGGGCTAAAATAAATGAGAAAAAAAAGATCATAAAAAGGTCTTGAAGAGCCTCCAAAGTCAAGTATGAAGGAGCCAGGGACCAAAATGCAAAGAAAACATTATGAGCAGGGCAAGATGTATAAATTGCCCGAAAGTTCAGGGAACTCTAGTTTCACCTTATATTCGTGGCTTTAGGCACGAATATCAAAAAATTGGGCAAGAATCTCAAAAATCCGTGACCCATGATTCAACTCTATTTGATAAGACGGGTCCAATGAGGCCAAGTTATCCAGATGGCCGGGTGGGATCCAGTCCAAGATCCGGTTAGCCCGATCAGTAATTATGAGCAAAATAGAAAAAAGAAGTTATAACAACTACAAAAATAGAAATAGCTAAAGGGCTAAGAAACCCTGAAAGAGTTTCAGGGACTAAATTGCAATAAATAAAAATTTTATAGCACAATCATAATACAGAACGGTAAAAATTACACCTATAGGACCCGGGTGTCCGATTGACACCGAAATTTATGAGGATTGAGGTTAAGGGCCCCTGATCTATGTTTAAAGCTCAGTATGGCCAGAAAGTATAGGAAATCATATTTATAAATTGTAGAAAGTCTAAAGGTAGGTATTGTACCGTAAAACCTTAATCAGATCCGGATACCGATTTTTAGGCAGCTGTAAGGCCCAATAGCCGATTCTAAAGGCCCAAAAGAAAAGAGAAGATATAATTAGGGTTTTAGAGAAGATGAAACCCAAATATAAATTAATAAAATGAAGAAAAGGAAAAAGGAAAAGATTTTAGTTGTTTTAAAGAACTAACCATGGTTAAGTTAGAAACTAACTATGGTTAAGTTAAAAGTTAACCATGGTTGAGTTAAAGAAATTAACCATGATTACTAACCGTGACTTAAGGGCTAAGAAAAGGCTTCCAAGTGTGTGGCTAAGAATTTTTGGACAAAGATATTTAGTTATGAAATTCGAAAATCAAAAGAAAAATGAATGGAAGGTTAAGATTTGATCTTGAAAAGGTTGATCCAAGGGTCCAAATTTAGTATGACCATTTAACTTCATTAGATTCATCTCCTTCACCTCCATTACACCATTTTCACGCCACACACAAGGGAGAAAGAAAGAAAACCGTGAAGAGAGAGAGAGAGGGAGAAAAAGTGGGAGAAGAAGTGAAACAAAGCAAAATTACCACCATTCTCCACCAAATTTCTTTATCTTCTCCATCCTCCAACCATTTTCTCCAAAGGGCAACTACATATTCATCTTTTCTTCAAGGTGGAGTGTTGCTCTAAGTGGGATGAAAAAGGATTTTAGAGTGATAAAAGCAAAGGAAGCAAGAATTATGCTTAAAGAGTAAGTTTTTTCCACCTTGCACTTAAAAATCACATGTTTTAAGTTAGTTTTGTTAAACCCTAGTTATGAGTCACTTTTGGATAGCATATGGATCATTAGAAATTTAGTTTATATGTTGAATATGAAGGCCTAGGAATGGAGTTTATATATTGGTTATCGAGGGCACATGAGCTCATCCATTTTGTTATTTGTTGGAGCCTTGAAAAACACAAAGCTTGTAAATTTTTTGGAAAATGAAAATGTTGGGGAGATACTGTCCGAATTTTCCCAAAATTTTTATGGTGTTTTCTTAATGTCTTAAAGGCATGTATACCAAATTTCGAGCCTTAAAACATAAAGGAAGAGGTGATAACCATGATTTTTATATGTTTTAATTCTCCTAACTTAGGCATTTTAATGATTAAATATGGCTCTAAGACTTTAATTAGATAAGATTTTATTTTAGTGGGCCGTTTCTATATTTTAGAAATTTATTTGCAAGTTATTGGTTTTTAATGCTTAAATTTATCTTAAATAATTTTTGTGAATATTCCTATATGATTTTTCCCACTCTTTTGTGTAGAATTTTAATATGTAATTGGAGCTTTGAATAGAAAATTAAATTGAAGAAAAGCAAGAGAAGAGATGGGCTTCAAGTGTGTTAGTGTGCAATCTCAAGAGCTTCAATGCACTCACTACTCCACTGCATTCATGTTGAAGCAACACTTTTCACACATGCAACACAACTCTCACGTTGCACCCATTCACGTGAAGCCATGGTCATTCAAGTCACACAGCCACAAAACACAAAAGAAGAAGCTCTCATTGCATGAAGCACTTACAGGTTGCATGAGATTCTGACGTGGAAATGACGTGGGGCTGTAAACACGTAAAGGAACTAAACGTGTGAGGAAGAAGGAGCAGCAAATGAGTAGCACGAGTTATTGGAGAGGAAGCTCACAAGAGTAGATGTTACATGGAAATGTGAGCAAAACAAAGGAAAAGAATATCATGAGGAAGCATAGCTGAGTTGAACATTGAAGCAACAACCATGTGGAGAACACACAAAAGCAGAAGCGTGGAAAGAGCATGAGTTGAAAGGAGCTTCGGCAGCTCTCATGCAAGCCACACAAGCTGAATGAAGGAAGTAGCAACACATTCTCTCGGGTTGTGGAGAGTAACTCGTGAACAGTAGAAAATGAGCAAAAACAGAGGAGAAGCTTGTATAAGCTACATGGGAGAACTAGCTACGGGTTGGGCAGAATGAAAAGAAGAATCAACATGGAATGAGGGGCTAGAACGTGCTGGGTTGAAGGAGCTTGGAAGTAATATAAAAGAGAAGAAGCAAACGAAGAGGAGGAAGAATGAGCTGGGGAGAAGTCCAGACCATCCACCATGCCGTATTTCATTCCACGCCATCTCCTCCATTACCATTCCATCTCCACTCAAATGAAGATCTAATCCACCTTGAGGCTAGCTAGAAAGAAGACCCTTGGTGCAAGCTTGAATCCATGGAGAAGAATACAAAATTTTTGGCTAAGGTTTCTTTTTTTTCCTACACTTTTTCTCTTTCATCTATTGTCTTGGTTAAGTTGTATTTGATAGAGAATTTGTGTAATTGTAATTAGTGGTTAGTTAGACACTAATTAGGAAACCTTTTGTTGATTAATTGATCTGATTGGACACTGATTTTTTATTATTCTCTAATTTCTCATGTGTGCCTCGAAGGTGTTCGATGAATTGCATGAATGAAATGATGTGTTTGAATGTTAAACTTGAGAATTCCTTAGTATTTAATTGGTTAATTAAACATTTTTGGATGATGATTCAGAGGCTAATTAATCAGTTAATTAATTAAATTGAGTGTTTATTGATCCTAAAACAAGAGTTAGCAATTTGATGTAGGATTGAGGTTTCAATTTAACGTTAGATTATTAATTTCTTGATTCTTGTGTGGTAACTCAAGATAATTTGTTATGAACACAATTAGAGACTCTTAAGCCAGAATTAATCACAATTGGATTAGGATAAGGATAGTGGATACCAAGGGATGATTCCCAAGCTAGTCACAAGCCCATTTTCAACTATAATTCATCCAATTAGGTAGAATTTAGGAATTTTATTTCAATTTCATTTTACTTAGTTAATTAGATCAAAAGCCCCCCTTTAGTTTAGAAATTTTTAGAGTCTTTTAACATTTTGAAAACTCAATTAAACATTGAACTCCAATTCCAAGGGAGATGACCTAGGTTGTGCCACTAGCTATATATTTTACCAACCTAGTTTTATTTTGAGGGTTACGTGACGAGCCACTTAAGAGGCTATGGAATTTTTAGAACCAAAGAAACTCACTTTCAGACCTAAAACGAAGCTAGCTTATGTTATGACAAAACGTGTTATTGGGGCTAGAATTTGATAATTTTATCCTTTCTAATGGATTTAAAAGGGTGATTTTAGCTAGGAATACCTATATGAAAGCCGTAAAACTTGTGGAATAAAATTGCTAAATTTTGGCCAAGAAATACATACTATTTGGCCATAGTCAATTAGAAGGGAAGAAGTTAGATTTTCCAATTCCAATGGCTCTTCTACGTCCTATATGAAGCATCAGTAGTAGGAGAGGCGTTATATAGGGAGGTATTATAAATGTAATACCTCCATATATAATGCCTCTCCTACTACTGATGACTTAGAAGAGCCATTGGAAATTTAAACTAATGAAAATTTTCTTCCCCGACATATGTTTTCTGAACTTGCTCATACAATTTTACTATTTATTTGGTCATTCCCATAATATTTTCTAACTTTGAAAACAATCAATTAATTATAGAAAAATCATATGAGGTTGGTTCAAGGCTCTAATTCAAGCTCTCTAAGTCCTTTACAAGGAAAAAATACTTATTCAACATAATACATATGAATTCGTATAAAAATATCCTTACGAAAATCGGATGATTTTTACCCCTCTTTTAACATATTATTATGTTTATATTGATTTGTCCTTATGTGAGTACATGTATCTTTGCATTCTAGGCACGCTAGTCGTATTCTCTTTACTTAAGAGTCGAGTATATACATGGCTCTCTATTACATTCCTGAGTACCTTACAACACCATAGCATAACTTATACATACAAGAATTCAAGACACTTAATTACATGACCAAAATGTGATACATAAAAGTAAAGTCCTTAGTTTATGCCTCCACACCTTTTGCCCTTTCTTTGCCTAAGCTCGGACCTAATATAAGTTATGTTTGGGGTGAGATTATGAAATCTCAGTAGTAGTAAACCAATCTCATCCACAAGCTAGCATGTAAGAACATAACATAATGCCAATCAAGGTATCACATACTACATATTGATGCAAGGAATTTCATACAAAGCCAAGCAATATCCTCACATACATGTCTCATCTTATAGCATAAATGACATTCAGTATAACATAATACTCATCATTATACCAACACACAAGCTTAAAGAAAGAGAAAGGAAAACTACTACCTTAGAAATCTTGCTTCTTAAGCTTTAGGACTCAACCCACTTACTCTTGGAGTTTCCAAACAATTATCAAACCCTATAATCATAATGATAATTCATTACAATTAATATATGGACCCAAAATTCTAAAGTAATATAGCCCTTTTTAACTTAATAGGACCATTGGAATTGGAAAATCTAACTTCTTTCCTTCCAATTGACTATGGCCAAATAGTATGTATTTCTTGGCCAAAATTTAGCAATTTTATTCCACAAGTTTTGGGGCTTTCTTATAGGTATTCCTAGCTAAAAGCACCCTTTTTAATCCATTGGAAAGGATAAAATTATCAAATTCCAGCCCCAATAACACGTTTTGTCATAATATAAGCTAGCTCCGTTTTAGGTCCGAAAGTGAGTTTCTTTGGTTCTAAAAATTCCATAGCCTCTTCCTTTATGTTTTATGGCTTGAAATTTGGTATACATGCCTTTAAGACATTGAGAAAACACCATAAAAATTTTGGGAAAATTCGGACAGCATCTCCCCAACATTTTCATTTTCCCAAAAATTTACAAGCTTTGTGTTTTTCAAGGCTCCAACAAACAACAAAATGGATGAGCTCATGTGCCCTCCATAACCAATATATAAACTCCATTCCTAGGCCTTCATATTCAACATATAAACTCAATTTATAATGATCCATATGCTATCCAAAAGTGACTCATAACTAGGGCTTAACAAAACTAACTTAAAACATGTGATTTTCAAGTGCAAGGTGGAGAAAACTTACTCTTTAAGCATAATTCTTGCTTCCTTTGCTTTTCTCACTCTAAAATCCATTCTCTTCCCACTTAGAGCAACACTCCACCTTGAAGAAAAGATGAATATGCAGCTGCCCTTTGGAGAAAATGGTTGGAGGATGGAGAAGATAAAGAAATTTGGTGGAGAATGGTGGTAATTTTGCTTTGTTTCACTTCTTCTCCCACTTTTTCTCCCTCTCTCTCTCTCTTCACGGTTTTCTTTCTTTCTCCCTTGTGTGTGGCGTGAAAATGGTGTAATGGAGGTGAAGGAGATGAATCTAATGAAGTTAAATGGTCATACTAAATTTGGACCCTTGGATCAACCTTTTCAAGATCAAATCTTAACCTTCCATTCATTTTTCTTTTGATTTTCTAATTTTATAACTAAATATCTTTTTCCAAAAATTCTTGGCCACACACTTGGAAGCCTTTTCTTAGCCCTTAAGTCATGGTTAGTAACCATGGTTAATTTCCTTAACTCAAGCATGGTTAACTTTTAACTTAACCATAGTTAGTTTCCAACTTAACCATGGTTAGTTCTTTAAAACAACTAAAATCCTTTCCTCTTTCCTTTTTCTTTTTTTTTTTTAATTTATATTTGGGTTTCATCTTCTCTAAAACCCTAATTATATCTTCTATTCTCTTTTGGGCCTTTAGAATCGGCTATTGGGCCTTACAGCTGTCTAAAAATCGGTATCTGGGCCCAATTAAAGTTTTACGGTACAATACCTACCTTTAGACTTTCTACAATTAATAAATATGATTTCCTATACTTTCTGGCCATACTGATCTTTAAACATAGATCAGGGGCCTTTAACGTCAATCCTCATAAATTTCGGTGTCAATCGGACACCCGGGTCATATAGGTGTAATTTTCACCGTTCTGTATTATAATTGTGCTATAAAATTTTTATTTACTGCAATTTAGTCCCTGAAACTCCTTCAGGGTTTCTTATCCCTTTAGCTATTTCTATTTTTGTAGTTGTTATAACTTCTTTTTTCTATTTTTCTCATAATTACTGATCGAGCTAACCGGATCCCGCCCGGCCATCTGGATAACTTGGCCTCATTGGACCTGTCTCATCAAATGGAGTTTAACTATGGGTCACGGATTTCTGAGATTCTTGCCTGATTTTTTGATATTCATGCCTAAAGCCATGAATATAGGGTGAAACTAGAGTTCCCTGAACTTTCGGGCAATTTATACATCTTGCCCTGCTATAATGTTTTCTTTGCATTTTGGTCCCTGGCTCCTTCATACTTGACTTTGGAGGCTCTTCAGGACCTTTTTCTAATCTTTTTTAGATCATTTATTTTAGCCCTAATTTTAAGGCACCTCTGGCCTTGACTCATCATTATTGGCGGTCTAAAAGATTATTCTAATTTCATTAGACCTTAATTTACTCTATTTGGGGGACTTCCTTTTGTATCTGGTGAATTTTGCACGTTGACGGAGAAATCATATGTTACGTTTCTCGCATTTCCTTACATTTTCTTGGATTTGCAAAAAACCAGATGTTACATTTCTCCCCCCCTTAAATAGATTTCATCCTCGAAATTTGGGGTACATTCGCATCTGACCTTTCTTATATCCTTGCTAACTGGTCTTTTCTTACCCTTGCCTTTTCAGGTCTGAACTGTGTTTTACTCTCTTTATTCATTCTAGAGGGCTTACATAACTCTTTGTCTAAATAACTAATCATTATGCTCTTACTCTTTCCTGTACTATCATCGAAGAACAACTACCACTGACTAGGGTTCAATTCTGGTGGGATACTAACTATACTCACAATCTCAATTAATGGAGACATACTATACCACTTACCTTATTTAAAATTGCATCTGACCCGTTTTTGAATACATATTCTAGTATATAGGGATCTCTCTATCCTTCGGTTAGGGCCAATATCTGCTAAGTAGTGGTTTATCTGGCTTTAGCTCTAAAAAGCTACTTTCTTGTTTTCTTCATCCCACATGCTACGCTCATCTAACAAGGGTATAGCTAGTGGTCTAACTATCTGAGCATAGCCTCGCTACCTCTGATGGCAATAGTATACCAGACTTAGGAGATTTCTAGTCTCTGAGACTAACTGCTTTGTCAAAACTATCTTAGGCTGTCATTTTACCAGAGAAATATCATACTATAATTGGAGGCTCTTTGTAACTCTGTGGGATCTACTGCGACCTCTAGGTCTATTGCAACCTTTTAGAGCCCTGCTAGGGTCTACTGTGACCCACTGTCCTATGCTAGGATCAACTGTGATCCATCTCTGGAAGACGTCAAAGCCTAAGACATGCTTACTAAGTCTGGTGATTATCAATCATAATTTCTAAGGCTTAACTCAGATGTTTCTCATGCTCTTCACATGATGTGGGTTCTATATCCTTTAATTCTCTATGATCCTATCATACTACTAGGATACTCTTCGATCATTGGGACACTTTTTATGGTTGATGCCATTGTTTGCTACATACTCAAGTCACATTACTACTGGGTTGGCCATACCCATTATCATGTAACCATTATTGCGAACAAATCATAACATCAAACACTAATACACAAGTGCCTCGTGGCTGAGCTCAAAGCCACTGTCACTTGTATATTACAAGTTTCCCAATAATCTAAAGTATTCCTCTCTTACTTTTCCTTATCTTCTCTACTTCTATAGGACACTCGGGGAAAAGAGAACTCTTTCTCTACTTTATCCCGAGGTCACTTTACATTTCCCTACTATATATATATATATATATTTATTTGAGTACTATTATGCTAGAAAGGCATTTATGCTAAGGATTTAGTAGGTAAGGAAAAGAATACTAAAACTCCTGACAATTACACTCAGATCCTGCCTCCTTACATAGTCATGGGACATAAAAAGTGTAACACCCCATAATTAATTAAGGTATTAATCATGGATTAGATTAATTAAGCGTAATTAATATGGATTTGAGATTTAATTGGGATAGAAATTCTATCTAGGCTTAAATTAATAGATCATGAGAAAAGGCTAATGGAGGCCCAATTGGTTAGGTGCAAACCCAACCCAATTTAGTGTGATGGGGGACCAAGATCCACCTTGTGTAGACTCCTCTAAGTGGCCCAATGACCCTTGTGCAGACCCAAAACCCTTGGGCTCTTAAAATTTGGTCTGGCCCAATTAAATTTCAGCAACCCAATGCATATTAAACTGACCCAATAAAATTCTGTAGCCCAACACTCTAAAAACTGGCCCAACAAGCAAAAATCTGAAGCCCAAATGAAGTTGGACCTTGGAGCAACCCATGACCCATCTTTGACCCAACTTAAACCCACCTAAAACCCTAATACATCAGCCTCTTCCTCCCACTTGCTGAAACACAAAACACAAAGAGAAAATTCGGAGCTTGGAGAGGAGGCTAGGGATAGGGGCAATAATTCCGCATTTTCTCACACTTAGAGCAAGATTCAGCCAAGGTAATAGTTATACAACTTAATCTCCTCATCTTCCTCTTTAATTTGGTCCGATTAGTTTTTCATTTAGAGCATTTTCACTCTACCCAAAATCTAAAATGGGGGAATTTAGGGATTTTCTTAGTGAAATTCGTAGGTTGAGGTTAGGGCTGACATTGGGTGAGTTTAAACCCTCCATTTTGATGCTTCATTTGTTAATTTGAGACCCCCCATAGCTGACTTATAAAATGGGTATTAATTTTGTACGAATTTGCTTAGGATTTTGGGTGGAATATTGAGTTTTCTGGTGGAGGACAATTTAATCCAAATTTGGGACTTATAGTGGCTGAGTAAGTGATTCTTAGGTAGTCATTAGCATCTTAAATTCTTTGGGTATTGATTGTAACTGTTGATGATGCATTAGAGTAGTAATTCTATGATGCTATGGTTATAGGAGGATTTATGCACCATTGGTGACTGTTGCAAGTGTCTACAAGTGAGGTAATCGGGTTATATCAATTCCATGTATATATTTGATTTAATTTCATATGTTGCTGTATATGAATGATTTGAAATGTTGAATGAATTGGTTGGCTATCTGTTGAATTGTGATTGGACCTTGTGAGTCCATGGTAGAGCTATGGTGCAGCTGCCACCCATGCATGTGCTTCGATCGAGCACCGGGTTATGATCAAACCCAGATGCACTGAGCCCCGATGTGCTCAATAGGAAGTAGGTGCCGTGGATGGGCCTCTCCCGGTGTTAATGGCCTTTAACATGTGATCATATGATTGCTAGTATGGGATAGTAATCATGATAGCCCAATTGTTTCATTTGCTGATATGATGGATATGATTTTGAAGATTGATTTTGATTCATGCTTATATGCTAATTAAATTGGATATATGATGGAATTGCCTTAGTTACTAAGATTCACATCTCACCCCGTTTCATGGGATTAACATTTCAGGTGAAAGTTCTTCGGGTAAGGATAAAGGGAAGCAAGTGGATGAAAATCCATGAGCTCCATCATATGGGAGGAGGCTACACTTAGGCAGGCTTATTTAGTAGAGATGCAATTTTGTTATTAGTTTACATAGCATCATCATGTATTCATATTGCCAAGTGTAGGCGTTCATATTTTGTTTGATTGAAATGTAACGTTAAAGATTTAAGTCTCATTGTAGTGAAATATTAATGTATGAATTTATGGTATCATATATCTGGTTTCGTTGAGATTGTGTTATGGATTACTATATGGGAATTGTAGTTATATGATGCCCTGGAGGTAAGCTATTGTTGAATGAAATCTCTATGGAATTTGCATGGGATGTAAATTGCTACTAATACATGTGATCTTGCTGTCCTATATTCTTGAATTTGCTGATATGAACTAGTGGGGCAAGTAGGAAGTAATGTTTAAGTTTTGCAATGATAATGGATGGATTGATGGGAAAATAGGGTAGATAAACACCATTAGGAACACATAAAACAAGGGTAGGTGGACCTAGAGTGTTCCTAAGATGAGATTTGGAGTGTAGGGGGCGAAATTTAGGTAATATGGTCACAGGAGGGAGTCGCGCCATGGCCAAGAAGGCTTTGCCGCGGCCAAATGAGAGACAGAGTCGAAAGGCGCCACGGCACAATGAACCTCGCCGCGGCGCAAAGTGAAAAAAATCCCCCAGGAGGGTAATAGAACCAAAACTCGCCATGGCGTGAATATATTACGCTGAGGGGGAATCCTGGGAGTTGAGTAGTAGTTCCAGGAGGCATTTCCGCCGCGGCACCACATAGGTTGGCCACAACGAGATTTGTGAAACTTGACCATGGTAAGAGATGATATAGGAGTACTTTATGGGAAGTTATTGAGTATTGAAACTGATTGATAGTTGAATCATACGCCTCTTATGGTAGTAGGATTTCTTTTATGCAAATTTTGTTTTGTTATGGTGGTATGGTGATGACCCTGACATCAAGGTTCAAATTTCCTCATATTTTCGTGATGTGGTAAAATATAATCACCTCAAACCTTGATCATTAATTAATAATCTTACATTTAACCATAATTACAATGCTTAGAAGGTAGGGTCGTCACAAAAAGTAGCTAGCACCCAAATCAATCAATGAAAATATCAAACAAACATTAATTTTAATAGTACCTGGAATTAAACTTGGGGACCTGTTAACTTCTTGTTTTGTCAAGGCAAAAATTTTGCCTTGGGTCTGCGGTCTGGGTGCAAGGGCTACCTCCCTCTAGGGTGCAAGCTGTGTGCAATCTTTGGCAATGTCTCCCGGCTTACCACATCTGAAACATACATTCTGACCGGCGTAACATGGTCTATTTCCATGGTTCCTGCCACACTGAGCGTGGGCCATTGGCGTGGAACTAATTCTACTAAACTAAGTTGGTTTCCTTCTATTCTTATCTTAAACACCTTACAGAGCCCTCGACAATATTGTCCCTGGTCTAGCCATGTTCGAAACTGGGTTTCATAGCCAGGATTTTATTCCTCCTGGAAAATGGCTTCTCCCATTAGCTCCCAGGAAAAGGCCTCGTCGAAAGGGAGAGCTTTGCTCCTACTTATAAGGACCTAGCCCAGGACCTCCCTATCCGATATGGGACTTTACAATCCACCCCCCTTTTGGGGCCCACCCATCCTTGGGTTGCACACGTGGCTAGGCCAGCTCTAATACCAAACACCTTACAAAGCCCTCGACGATATTGTCCCTGGTCTAGCCATGTCCAAAACTGGGTTTCGTAGCCAGGGTTTTGTTCCTCCTGGAAGATGGCTTCTCCCATTAGCTTCTAGGAAAAGGCCTCATTGAAGGGGAGAGCTTTGCTCTCACTTATAAGGACCTAGCCCAGGACCTTCTTATCTGATGTGGGACTTTACAAGAATCACCTTTGGTTCTGCCTATAAACCAAACCCTCCTAGGACTTCTTGAGTGGGGCGAAATGGTGAGAGAAGAGAAGGAAGGGATAGCAACCATGGAAGAAGAAATTACCTTATTTTTCTTATTTTTCTCACTTGAATCTTATCTTCATAGGGCTCCTCTCTTCAAATCCAAATTTTCCCCTTAATTTCTTCCTTGAAACAAATTTTTAAACTTCATTATAATCAAAGGAAATAAAGGAGAATGGAGGAGAAGAGGTTTGGATGGAAGAAAGCATGAAATACTACCAAAATTCCTTACCTTCAAGCATTGATTTCTCTTCTCCTTCTTCTTCCCTTGGTGCACCACTCTCCTAAGGTTTCTTCTCTGGTTTGGGGCAAAAAAATATGAGACTTAATGCATAGGAGAGTGGAAATTCTGATTTTGCCCTTCGTTTTTGACATTTTTGTTTCTACTTTGTTTTAGCTCCTTTTTGTCAACCGTCTTTTCCATTATAAAATTTAGGTTCCCAATTTAATGAAATACCTTTGGAATCACTCAAATTAGAGTTAAAACCTTCCCAAATGAATCCATCTAAGTTCGAGTACACTGACATTGGAAAACATCCACCAAAGGGGATTTAACTGTATTAGGGCTTTTCATGGTTTTTAGGGCCTTTGAGAACCCCAGAGAACTCAAAACTTTTATTTAAAAAGCCCTTCTATGTGAATTCCAAAAATTACTCAAAATTATGAAAATGCCATTACGTTTCATAAGTTTTTCGTAAGAAATTGTTTCTTCATTCTAGCTCTATTTTTCTTGCTATCTAAGCCTAGAATTCTCATTTTTAAGAGTCTAGAATGTTACTCAAATTTTTTGGGACCTTAACTAATTTATTTCAGGGGACTTACTTTGAAAATATGCCCATTTTCGTTGTTTAACAAAAATCTGATATTACAATTCTCCCTCCTTTAAAAATTTTGTCCTCGAAATTTAGATAACATACCTCATAGAAAGAGTTCTGGATGTTTTTTCCTCATATCATCCTCTAGCTCCCATGTAGCCTCTTCAGGAGATAACCCTTTCCAAACCACTTTCACCAGCGGTATCGTCTTATTCTGTAACTACTTGAGTCTAACATCCATGATCTAATCTGGTGATACGATGTATGATAGATCATCCTATATCTACACATTCTCATGTTCTATGACATGTGAGGGGTCGGGATGGTACTTTTTGAGTTGTGAAATGTGGAATACATTATGTACTTTACTCAGATTTGGGGGAAGGGCTAGTCTATAAGCACATGTCCTATTTTATCAAGAATTTAGAAAGGACCTATGTATTTTGGATTGAGTTTTTTGCTTTTAATGGACCAACCTATCCCTATGACTGGAGACACTCTAATGAAGACATGGTCTCCAATCTCAAACTCTAACGGCCATCTACATTTATCTGTATAACTTTTCTGTCTACTTTGGGCCATCAGCAATTTCTTTCTAATGGTCTCAATTTTTCTAAAAGTCTGGTCCACTAATTCTGGGCCTATGAGGCTCCACTCTCTTAACTTAACTTAACACATTTGAGACTTACACTTCCTTCCATACAATGCCTGCCATCTATATACTTGCATGATAACTGTTATTATAGGCAAACTCTGCTAGAGGCAAGTATGTATCTAGGTTTCCTTTCATTTCTAAGACATATGCTCTCAACATGTCCTCTAAGGTTTAATAGTTCTCTCCGTCTATCCATTTTTCTGTGAGTGATAGGCTATACTAAATTTGAGTATAGTACCTAGAGCATCCTGTAATGATCTCCAAAAATTCAATGTGAATTGGGATCTTTATCTGAAACTATGCTCCTAGGCACACCATGCAATCTAACTATCTCCCTGATGTACAACTGGGCTAACTTATCTAGGGTATAAGTGGCTTTCATAGCTAGGAAGTGCGCTGACTTCGTTAATCTATCCACTGTTACCCATATTGCATCATACCTTGATGATGTCCTGGGTAAACTCATGACAAAATCCATAGCTATACTATCATATTTCACTCCAGGATATCTAAGGGCTTAAGTAACCCAGCTAGTTTCTAATGCTCTATTTTCACTCTTTGGCATACTAAACATCGGGAGACATATTCTATTATGTCTATTTTCATTCCAGGCCACCAGAACATTTTCTTTAAGTCTTGATACATTTTATTACTATCTGGATGAATGGTGTATTTGCTCTTATGTGCCTTGTCTAATATTTTCTCTTTGATTTTCGTATTCTTAAACACATACAGCCTATCCCTGTATCTCACTTATTATCCTTAGACAGATTGAACTCTTGAATGCTACCCTGGGCTATCTAGGCTCTAATTCTATTTACATGGTCATCTATCTACTGGGCCTCTCTTATCTGATCCCTTAGGTCATTTTCTATTCGGGTTTCACTCATTAATAGTTTCCCCGAATACACCTCATAGGAAAGACTTATATCTTTGAATCTCTCAATCAATTTCTACTCTCGGATCATCATACAGGCCATGTGTATAAATTTTCTACTTAGGGCATCAGCTACCACATTAGCCTTAATGGGATGGTATTTCATTGTGAAATTATAGTCTTTCAAAAATTCTAACCATCTCCACTGTCTCATATTCAACTCTTTCTATTCAAATAAATATTTAAGGCTCTTGTGGTCACTATAAATTTCTATAGCTGCCCTATACAAGTAGTGTCTTCATATTTTTAAAGCAAACACCACTAGGCTAACTCTAGGTTATGTGTGAGATAGTTTTCTTTATGAGATTTTCAACTGTCTAGAAGTATAAACTACCACTCGGCCTTTCTACATAAGCACACATTGTAACGAATGTAATTTTCGTTTTAAAACGACAAAATGAACTGTATAAAAGCAAGTCCTTCAAAATGACTAGATAATGTCCTAAAAAAATTGGCTAGAGTCCTAGACACCTTAAAAATGATAATTCTAGGCTTAGAAGGAAAGAAAAACATAGTTAGGACGGAGAAATAATTTGCAACAAAAACTAATGAAACATAATGGTATTTTCATAAATAAGTGCAACTTTTGGAAGAAACACATAGAATGGCTTTTTAAATGAAAATTTTGACTTGGCCAAGGTTTTTAGAGGCCCTAAAAACTATGGGGAAGCCCCGAGG
Source organism: Erythrophleum ivorense (assembly GCA_026724425.1). Classification (NCBI taxonomy): domain Eukaryota; kingdom Viridiplantae; phylum Streptophyta; class Magnoliopsida; order Fabales; family Fabaceae; genus Erythrophleum; species Erythrophleum ivorense. Next base: position 139,502 of record JAIUCV010001160.1, read on the forward strand.
TTGGTAAAGCCCTCCAATGTATGTTTTCCAATGTCGACGAGCCTGAACTTTGACGGAATCGTTCAGTAAGGTTTTAGCTCCAATTGAGTGATTCTAAAGGTATTTTATTAAATTGGGAACCTAAATTTTATAATGGAAAAGACGGTTCTAAAAAAGGAGTTAAAATGAAGCCGAAACGAAATTGCCATTACGGAAGGATGAAATTAAAATTTTTGAAAAAGTATGTTTCTAGAAACTCCTACACACTTCTCCTTTCTTCCTCTATCTTCTTAAGCACGAATTTTCTGCCCAAATTTCAGAAATGAAAGCTCTCTTCTAGGTGCATAAAAGGAGGAGAAGAAGGAGGAGAAAAATCAAGAAAAAGGTAAGGAAATTTGTAGAATTTCATGCTCTTCCTTCTTCAATTCTCTTCGTCTCTTTTCTTGGGCTTTCTTTCCATGATTTTCTTCGGATGATTGGTTTTATTTTGTGTCTAGAAAGAAGGGGAAAATTTTGAATTTTCCAAGGAGAAGAAGAACCAAGGAGAAAGACACTTGAAAGTTCACTTGAATCCTAGGTAATCTTTGCTTTTTGTTGCTTCTTCTCTTCCCCCTCCCTTTGTGTGCATTTCAGCCAAGAATAGAACCAAAGGAGGGGAGGATGTTTTGTCCAAATACAAGGAAGCAACAAGGGTTTTAGGATATGGGGAGATGGGAATATGCCAAGAAATTCTAAGAAAAACTAATAGAAAACAACTTAGAAAAGTGTAGTGTTTTCTAGGGTTTTGCAAAATCTGATTTTTGTGTGAATGTTTCCTTGGCTATTTGAATATTTCCTTAAGCTGCTAAGACCTTTAGAAACCTCCCTAAATGGCTCTCCCATTAAGGAAAAATTTAAACTCCAAGAACCCCATTATTGCTCATAGGCTCGGCCAAGCTAGGATGGATGGGGTAGAGGGTGTTTTAAATTGTTCTAGCTTCAGTTTGGGACTTTATATGATGTTAGAAGATGAGAGAAACCATTAGGAAAAAATTAGGAACATGGATTGAGAGATGGGACAATAGTGTCCATAATAATGCTTTGTGAAGCAACTTAGTTTTTAATTGTGCAATTGAATATGTAATGGCTCCAAGGACCTTAAATGAGTCCAAGAAGTCTAGAATAACAAGAGAATGGAATCTAGAAATTGAATTCCAAGAGTTGATTCATTAGACTAATTATGGAACCATAATGCCAAGTATGAAACCAAGTGTGTGTTTAAGCTTTAGTTTAATGTCTTGGCTTACTTCAATTATGTGATTGTGTACTCCTTGTGATGTCTAGTGTGACAACCCTACCTTCTACTCATTGTAATTATGGTTAAGTATACGATTAATAATTAATTATCAAGGTTTGGGCGGTTACAATTTATCATATTATGAAAATATGGGAAAATTTGAACCTTGATGTTAGGGTCATCACCATACCACCTTAACAAAATAAAATGTGCATAAAAGAAATCTTACTACCATAAGAGGCTTATGACTCAACCATCTATCAATTTCAATACTCAATAACCTCTCACAAGTACTCCTATATCATCTCTCACCATGGACAAGTTTCACAAATCTCGCCGCGGCCAACCTATGTGACGCCGCGGTGGAAATACTTCCTGGAACTACTGTTTTCAATTCCACAACTCGCGCCTCGGCGCAATATATTTGCTCGCGGGCGGGTTTTGCTTCTGTCCAACCCTTATTTTTATTTCTTCGACTCGCGCGGGGCGAGTTTTTGGTTCTGTTACCCCTCCTGGGCGATTTTTTCACTTCGCGCTGCGGTGTGAGGTTCGTTGTGCTGTGGCGCCTTTCGACACTGTCTCACATTTAGCCACGGCGAAGCCTTCTTAGCCGCGGCGCGATTCCCTCCTGTGACCATATTACCCAAATTTCGCCCTCTACACTCCAAATTTCATCTTAAGAACACTCTAAGTCCACCCTACCCTTGTTTTATGTGATCCTAATGGTGTTATCTACCCTATTTACCCATCAATCCATCCATTACCATTACAAACTTAAATGCTACTTCCTACTTGTCCCCACTAGTCCAATCAGCAAATTCAAGAATATATGACAGCAAGATCACATGCATTAGCAACAATTTACATCCCATGCAACTTCCATAGAGATTCCATTCAATAATAGCTTACCTCAAAGGCATCATATAACTACAACTCCCATATGGTGATCCATATCACAATTTCAGCAAAACTACATATATATATAATGCTATAAGTTCATACATTAGTATTCAACTACAATGAGATTTAAATCCTTAACGGTTACATTCCAATCAAACAAAATATGAACACTTATACTTGGTAATATGAATACATGATGATGCTATGTAAACTAATAACAAAATTGCATCTCTACTAAATAAGCCTGCCTAAGTGTAACCTTCTCCCATATGATGGAGCTCATGGATTTTCATCCACTTGCTTCCCTTTATCCTTACCCGAAGAACTTTCACCTGAAATGTTAATCCCATGAAACGGGGTGAGATATGAATCTCAGTAACCAAGGCAATTCCATCATATATCCAATTTAATTAGCATATATACATAAATCAAAATCAACATCAGAATCATATCCATCATATCAACAAATGAAATAATTGGGCTATCATGATTACTATCCCATACTAGCAATCATATTATCACATGTTAAAGGCCATTAACACCTGGAGAGGCCCGTCCACGGTACCCACTCCCTATTGAGCACAACTGGGGCTCAATGCATCTGGGTTTGATCATAACCCGGCGCTTGATCGAAGCACATGCACGGGTGGCAGCCGCACCACAGCTCCACCATGGACTCACAAGGTCCAATCACAATTCAACAGATAGCCAACCAATTCATTCAACATTTCAAATCATTTATATACAACAACATATGAAATTAAATCAAATATATACATGAAATTGATATAAACCTGGTTACCTCACTTGTAGACACTTGCAATAGTCACCAATGGTGCAGAAATCCTCCTATAACCATAACATCATAGAATTACTACGCTAATTCATCATTAACAGTTACAATCAATACCCAAAGAATTTAAGATGCTAATGACTACCTAAGAATCACTTACTCAGCCACTAAAAGTCCCAAATTCGGATTAAATTGTCCTCCACCAGAAAACTCAATATTCCACCCAAAATCCTAAGTAAATTCGTACATAATTAATACCCATTTTATAAATCAGCTATGGGGGTCTCAAATTAACAATTAAAGCATCATAATGGAGGGTTTAAACTCACCCAAGGTCAGGCTTAACCTCAACCTACGAATTTTACCAAGAAAACCCCCAAACACTCACATTTCAGATTTTGGGTAGAATGAAAATGCTCCAAATGAAAAACTAATCGGGCCAAATTAAAGAGAAAGATGAGGGGATTAAGTTGTATAACTATTACCTTGGCTGAATCTTGCTCTAAATGTGAGAAAATGCAGAATTTGTGCCCCAAACCCTAGCCTCCTCTCCAAACTCCTAATTTGCTTCTTAAGTTTTATGTTTCAGCAAGTGGGGGGAAAGAGGCTGATGTATTAGGGTTTTAAGTGGGTTTAAGTTGGGTCAAATATGGGTTATGGGTTGCTCCAAGGTCCATCTTCATTTGGGCTTCAGATTTTAGCTTATTGGGCCAGTTTTAAAGTGTTGGGCTGCAGAATTTGTTGGGCCAGTTCTTGTCCATTGGGTTGCTGAAGTTTAATTGAGTTTGGGCCAAGTTTGAAGAGCTCAAGAATGTGGGTCTGTATAAGGGTTATTGGGCCACTTAGAGGAGTCTACACAAGGTGGATCTTGGGCCTCCATCACACTAAATTGGGTTGGGTCTGTACCTAACCAATTGGGCCCCCATTAACCTTGTCTCATGATCTATTAATTTAAGCCTAGATAGAATTTCTATCCCAATTAAATCTCAAACCCATATTAATTACGCTTAATTAATCTAATCCATGATTCATACCATAATTAATTATGGGGTGTTACATCTAGGCTAAGAGAACAATCAACCAACTAAGTGCTCTTGTGAAATCAAAGAGGGGAAGGAATTAGCAAAGTAAAGCTTGCATTAATTGAAAGGTAGCTCTCCACCTCATTCTCTTGCATTCTTGTGTGCATATGTATGTTTTTGTATGCTTGTGTATGATCTTGTGATTTAAGAACATGCCACTTGATGTCTTAAGGTTGCATGGGTACCAATGTGTTATCTTGAATGCCATTGATTGAGAGAATGGTTCTTAAGGGTGAGGTGATGCCAAAAGTCCCTTAAAGTGGGTGAGGATGTGCCAAAAGTCTCAAGGCATAAGTGAGACTAGACCAAAAGTCCCTTGGATTGGTGAGGCTAGATCAAAAGTCCTAAAGCCAAGAGTGAGGAAAATCCAACAATCCTAGAAATGGGGTGAGGCAAAACCAAAAGTCCCTAGAACATGAAAATGGCTTGATGTGGAAATGTGGCATGGAATTGTAGTATAACACACTTTATGCTTGCACACTTGTGATTTTGATGTATGTATATTTTGAATGTATGTGTGAATGGGTGTGTGAGCTATTGGTGTGACAACCCTACCTTCTAAACATGGTAATTATAGTTAAATATGTAATTAATGATCAAGGTTTAGAGTCGTTACAATTTATTACGTTATGAAAATATAGGGAAATTTGAACCTTGATGTTAGAGTCATCACTAAACAACCACAAACAAAACAAAAATGCATAAGAGAAATCATACTACCATGAGGTGTTTACGATTCATCCATTCATTAGTTTCAACACACAAAAACCTCTCACAAGGATTCCTATATCATTTCCTAGCATTACCATTGAAGAAACTAGGGTTTTTAGGCTAAAGGTAGGAGTTTGGGGTCTTACGCCGTGGCCCAAACCATTCGCACTGTAGCTAAGTTAAGTATCAGAATCGTTGGGCAATTTTTCACGAATTTCCCCTCGGCTATTGCTGCGACGAGTTGGATTATCACTGCGGCCAGCCTACATGGCGCTGCGACGGAAATGCCTCCTAGAGCTACTGTTCCAGATCCCATGATCCTTGCCTCGGCGGAATACCCTTACGCCACGGTGAGATTCTCTACTATACTCCTAACTTTGTTCTCTCGACTAGTACCATAGCCGTACATGTTGCACCACGATGAGGTTTCATTTTGTTACCCTCCTGGGCTATTTTTTCCACTCTGCGCCGCGGCGAGATTCCTCAAGCCGCAGCGTTCCTCACTACTATTACTCTCTAGGAGAATTTTATTTTGCTTGTGCCACAGCAGGATTACTCATACCGCGGTGCCCCTTGCCTCTGTCACTCATTTGGCTACAACAGAGCCTTCTCAGCTGCGGCGTGACTCCCTCTTGTAACTACATCTCCCAAATTTCGTCCCCTACATTCCAATTCTTATCTTAGGACTACCCTAGGACCACTCCCACTCATTTTATATGACTCTAATGGTATTTATCCATCCTATACACCCAGTTATTCCACTGTTACCAATTCAAAACTTAAATGTAAATTTTCACTTCTCTAACTATCCTATACCAGCAAATTCATAAAATAATAGCAACACAAATCATGTACTGTTGGAAATTCAAAATTTGATATACATTTCGTCAGAGGTTCCATACATCAATGGTTCATATTACACCTAATACATTACATAATTATATTTCTAATAGTACACCATACCATGAATTCATCAAAATTCATACGTCAAGTGTTATGGGTTCATACATCCGATATCAAGCTAAAATGAGGTCTAACTCCTCAATGAATACATCTTAGGGAATCAAAATATAAGAGCCTACACTTGGCAACATGAATACATGATCATGCTATATAATAAAGAATACAAAATTTAGCATTTACACTAAATAAGTCAGCCTATGTGTAGCCTTCTCCCCATAAAACGGGGTGAGATACAAATTTCAGTAACCAAGGCAATTCCATCATATAATCCAGTTTAATTAGCATACATGCATAATTTCACCAAGCATCAGAAGAACACTAGTCATATCAGTAAATGAAATAATTAGACTATCATGATCACTATCCCATACTAGCAATCATATTTTCACATGTTAAAGGCCAATAACATTGGAAGAGGCCCGTTCATGGCACCTACTCCCCCTTTGAGCATAACCAGGGCTCAATGCGTCTAGGGTTTGATCATAACCCGGTGCCCGATTGAAGCACATGCACGGGTGGTAGCTGCACCACAACTTTATCATGGACTCACAAGGTCCAACACAATACAATAGATAGCCAACCAATTCATTCCACATTTCAAATCATTCATGTACAACAAATATGAAATTAAAATAGATATATGCATGGAATTAATATGAACCCAGTTACCTCACTTGTAGACAATTGCAATAGCCACCAATGGTACAAAAATCTCTCTAAAACCATAGCATTAGAAAATTACTACTTTAATTCATCATTAACAGTTGCAACAAGTGTCAAAAGAATTTAAAATGCTAATGACTATCTAGGGAACACTTACCCAGCCACCATAAATCCCAAATTCGGATTGAAGTGTCCTCTACCAGAAACCTCAATATTTCACCTAAAATCCTAAGCAAATTCATACAAAATTAATACCCATATTATAAATCAGCTATGGGGGTCTCAAACTAACAAAGAAAGCATCAAAATGAAGGGTTTATACTCACCTAATGTCAACCCTAGCCTCAACTTACAAATTTCACCAAGAAAATCCCAAACAACCATATTTTAGATTTTAGGTATGGTGAAAATACTCCAAATGAAAAACTAATTGGACCAAAATGAAGAGAAAGATAAGAGAATTAAGTTATATAACTATTACCTTGGCTAAATCTTGTTCTAAAAGTAGGAAAATGTGGAAATATGCCAAGAACCCTAGAGCCTCCTTTAAACCTCCGAATTTTGAGATGTGTGTTTGTGTTTCAGCAAATGGAGAAGAGGTTGAAGCATTAGGGTTTTAGTTAGCTCAAATATGGGTCATGGGTTACTCCAAGGTCCAACTCCATTTGGGCTTCAGATTTTATTTTTGTTGGGCCAGCTCTTATGCATTGTGCTACTGAAATTCCATTAGGCCAGACTTAGTTTTAAGAACTCTATTGTTTAGATTTGCACAAGGTTCATTGGGCCATTCCTAAAAGCTTGTGCAAGTTAGGCCTTGGGTCTCTAACCCATTAAATCAAATTGGGCCTACACCTACTTATTGGGCCTCCATTAGCCTATTATCATGATCTCCTACATTAATTTGGGTTTAGATAAAATTTCTATCCTAATTACATCTTAAACCCATATTAATAAAATTTATTTTTCTAAAATCTCCTTTCATCTAATTTGCCCAATTATCCCATATTAATTATTCCTAATTAACCTAATCTATAATTAACACCTTAATTAATTTTTTTAGGGTATTACAATTGGGATTCTTAGAATCTCACTCCCTTTCCCCCCTCACTCTCGAAATGTCTAAGTGGTGCTCAAAACCAAGGAAATGCAAGCCAAGAACATTAAATGGCTACACCTTATTCATTTTATAGTCTAACTTGTGATGGAATGTCAAAGAAGCTTTGTACATATTATTTTTGGTAATGTAAGACCTTAAGCACATGTAATATGATGTATAGACTCTATGTAAACTTTATGTAGCATTAAATCAATGAGATTATGTATTTGGACCCTTGAATGGCATGTGTGTTTAGTGTATTAATGGATGTTGAATGGCCAAAATGAGATGTGTGGGATTTGGTACCACTTGGGCAGCTCCCACAAGTCATAATTATGCTTTCAAACTTGCTCAAGAGGTGCCAAACTCAAGAAGAGGCCATTTGGACCAAAGTGACTCTTGATAGGGAGCAAAAAATGACCATTTCATGAGGTTATATCACTTTTTATCCAACTAAGCTCTTCTTGGTCTGAAATTTGGCATATATCTAGATCTTATTGAGAGCTTTTTGGAAGGCTAAAGTTGGTAATTTTTGGAGGTCTGTGAAATATTTGGCGAACTGTTGAAGTTGGGAATTTTTCTGGTTTTGGTCATTGGTACTGTAACACTGGTCCAAAATTAAATTCTATCACTCATGGGGCAAACGATGTCCAATTGCCACGAAATTTTATACAGAGAAACTAGATATTTCTAGTGGCTTATGCTAATTAGAAGCACCTCATTTTTATATCTAGAGAGGGAGATACAAATTTTTAAAGTTCTTACCCAGTATCAGGCTCCCCAACTGACTTCAGGTACTATTTGATTAGGTTTTGAGATCTAGGCTTACCTGAACTAGTCTAGAGTTATTTTTCCCTTCTATCTAACATCTACATATTCCTAAATTGGTATCAATTTCATGGATTAGATTTTTTTGGAATTAATTTGCTATTTTTGAAATTTGCTATAGAAACCTGTGATAGTACTAGTGGATAGCCAGACCTCTAGACATTTTTGAATGTCAAACATCCTCTGTGTTATATTTCATGGTCTAGAACTATTTTTAGCATAAATTAGACATGTTTAGATTTCCATAATGGTCAAGAATTAATGATTTTAATTTTTCTAGAATTAGTTATAATTTTCTAAAGTTTGTGACAAAAATGGCAAAATTCTGACCGAAAATACAAGTATGAGTTTTATGCTCCCATTTGCTTTCCATGAGTTATAGGCCACTTTTGATGATGAAAATGAGTTGTATATATGTAAACAAATATGAGCACGTGATACATGAGCTCACATGGTCCACGGGATATCAAACAAAAAATTCAAACGCGATGCAACGCGAAAATAATCCATTATTTAATGCTATTTTTCTTACCCCTTGTGTAAGTAGTATGGTTTAAGGCATGAGATTAGTATGAAATGAGTTAAAAGTATATGGTGTTACATACATTCTAACCCTTTCTTTGAGGCATCACTATAAACTATAAAAGTTTCTCTAGGGTCAAGGAGTATTAAAACTGGGGCCGTGGTTAACTTGTATTTCAATTCCTAAAAACTACTATCATATTTCTCATTCCACACAAATGACACATTCTTTCTAGTAAGCTAGGTCAGTGGCATTGCTATCTGAGAAAAGCCCTGAATGAACCTCCTATAGTAACCTGCTAAACCTAGGAAGCTCTTGATCTTTATCACTGTCTAGGTCTCTCCCACTGAAATACCGCCTCTACCTTATAGGGATCTACTGCGACTCCTACCTGGGAGATCACATGACTTAGAAATTGAACTTTAGTGAGCCAAAACTCACATTTACTAAGTTTAGTGTACAACTATCTCTTTTTCAGGGTCTCCAAGGCTAATCTTAGGTGTTGCTCATGTTCCTCTCTACTTTTTGAGTAGATGAAGATGTCATCTATAAAGATGACTACAAATCTATCTAAATATGGCCTGAAGACTCTATTCATATAATCCATGAATACTGCGAGTGTATTCATCAACCCAAAGGGTATAACTAAAAACTCATAATGCCCATATCAAGTTCTAAATGCTGTTTTGGGAGTAGCCTCAACCTTTATTTTGAGCTGGTGATATCTCAACCTAAGGTCTATCCTAGAAAATATAGACGCTCCTACTAATTGATCTTGGAGGTCATTTATGCGAGGGGTACTTATGTTTTATGGTTATCTTATTAAGTTCTTAGTAATCTATACATAGCCTAAGGCTCCCTTCTTTCTTCTTTACAAATAAAACTAAAGCTCCCCATGGTGAGACACTAGATCTGATAAAACCCTTTTCTAAGAGCTCTTTTATCTATTTTTTAAGCTCAGCTAGCTCAGTGGGAGCCATCCTATACGAGGCCTTAGACACTAGAACTGCCCTAGGTACAATATCTATAGGAAACTTTACCTCTCTCTGTGGGGGTAGTCCACTAATCTCTCTAAGGAATACCTCTGGGAACTCCCTCATTATGAGAATCTCATCTATACTCTCTTCTACCTCGGTCTGAACTAAAAAGAAAATTAGGTACCCCCTGATAACTATGCCCTAGAGATCTCTTAGCCTGGGAGGTGGTCATAATAGATAACTCAGTCCTCATACTAGGCACAGTCCCACACTCAGGTAAAGTAATACATCTATGACTACAATCTAGTGTGCCATTATTTGTAGATATCTAGTTCATGCTAATGATCACATTAATATCAATAAGGGGCATACAAATCAAATCAAGGGTAGTAAGGCAATGATTAAACTGGATCACACAATTCAAACAAGCATAGGAGGTAATGGCTCAGTTTCCTGTGGGGGTGGATACATGCAAATTGTTAGGAGTGTATGCATACTCAGACCCAACCTCCTAGCACAGCCATATGATATGAAAGAATGGCTAGCACCCGAATTAAATAATGCAATTATAGAAAAATTGTTTATTCTAATAGTACCTTGAATCAGACTTAAGGATCGGCTAGCCTCTTGCTGTGACAAGGCAAAGACTCTACCCTAGGTCTAAGGTCTATGAGGAGGAGCCATCTCCCTTTGCTATGTAATCTATGGAGGAGCCTGGGTACAATCCTTGGCCATGTGTCCTAGCCTACCACAACAAAAGCATACATTCTGCCCCGCATAGCACAGTCTGGTTCTGTGGTTCGTGGTTCTTGCCACACTGGGGACATGTGATAGGTATAAAGCTGCCTTTACTAGACTGAGTCCTCCGTCTCTTGCCTTTTTAACCCCATTAGCGTTTGCCACCTCTCCTACTAGTAACTGCAACTTGTGATCCCTCTCTAGGTCTCTTAGGCTCAAGGAGAGGTGGTCTAGCACTGGAGGTAGGTTGCATCGTCCTAAGATTCATCTCCATAACTTTGCATATCTTAACTAGGGTATTAAAGTGCTTTATTCTGTGTGGCACTACCCCTATCTCTAATCTCAGGGAGCAAACCTTTCTCTAATCTGTCTACCCTCCACCTCTCATCATCATGCCTTTGTAAATAAGAGGAATATCAAGAGAGCTCTATAAATTTAGCTACATATTGGTCCACAAACATCCCTTCAATCTATTTTAAGAGAATGAATTCTAACTCCTTCTCATCCCTGACTGAACTGGGGAAATATTTATCGTGGAATACCTGGAGGAACACCTCCCATGTAATCAGAAGGTTCCTCACCCTCAGAATAGGCTCAGTGCCCTTCCACCAATAATCTGCTTCATTTTGCAAATAGAAAACAACCATCTTGGCTTTTTGCTCAGACGTACACTCTATCACCTCAAAAATCTTCTCTAATTGCATAATCCAGGCCTCAACTTTTTCTAAATTCAACTCACCATCAAAGGTGGGAGGCCCAAACTTTTTGAACTGGGTGATGATCTTTCTGGTCGAGGGCTACTGTTGAGCTGGAGGCGTCTGAGTTGGTGGAATAAAGGCAACCATCTATATATGTGACTGTGGGTCTAAGTGAGTTGCCCCTAAATACTTAAGATGATCTGAGTGGGGAGGTGGCTATGGAGGAGGAGGTGTGGGGCCCTGACTATCTCTCTCAGCAAGTTGTTTCTATAACTACATAATAATGGCCTGCTGCTGATCTAAGCATGTAATACCATATATATCTAACCCCATTCTTGGCATGCATAAGCTCCATATCATCATGTTCATAAGAGCACATGGAAAAAGAACCAACAATAATGGATTTAATTGCATTACGTCATGCTTAAAAATTCATAATTGGTGTCACATGGACCATGTGGGTTCATACCATGCATCCTTATATTTAAATACATCATTACTACTTATTTGCATTACAAAATCTTGCTCATAAGCCAAGGAAACCGAAATGGAGCATAAATTAAACTTATTGAATTTCAGCCAGATTTGCCCCCATTCTGTCCAAAACTTTGGAAAATCATAACTATACAAGCATAAAGTGTGCAACAAATTCCATTCCATGCCACATTCATATGTCAAGATCACTTTCATGCTCTAGGGACTTTTGGTTTAACCTCACTCCCATTTCTAAGACTTTTGGATTTGCCTCACTCTTGGTCTAGGGACTTTTAACTTTGCCTCACCCATTCAAGAGACTTTTGGCCTTGTCTCACCCATGCCATGAGACTTTTGGCATTTCCTCACCTTCATTAAGGGACTTTGGTATCACCTTACCCTTATGAGCTCTTTCCACAACCATAGTCATTCAAGACAACACATTGGTACCAATGCACAACAAGGATCAAGTGGCATGTCATCAAGCATCAAGAATGCATGCAAGCACACTAAGACATATATATGCACACAAAAATGCAAAGAGAATGAGGTGGAGAGCTACCTTTTTATTTATGCAAGCTCACTTTGCAATTTCCTTCCCCTCCTTGGTTTCACAAGGGCACTTGGGTGGAGTAGGGTTCTCTTGGCCTAAACATTACAAACATCACACAATTATACACTTGAAGTAAGCTAAGACATTAAACTAAAGCGTATTACATACTTGGTTCCATAATAGACATATTGATTCCATAAATGGCCTATTGAAGCAACTCATATCATTCAAGTGCTAGGCTCCATTCTCTTGTTATTTCTAGACTTCTTGGACTCATTTAAGGTCCTTAGAGCCATTATCAATTCAATTGCACCATTGGAAGACCAAGTTGCTTCATAAAGCACCATTATGGACACCATTGTCCCATCTCCCAATCCATGGCTCCTAAATTTTTTTCAATAGTTCCTCCCATCTTCTAATACCATATGGAGTCCTAAATCAAGGCTAGAACAAATTAAAACACTCCCTGGCCCATTAAACCCCTCTTGGCCGAGACAAGCATGAATTTAGGCTTCTTGGAGTTTCATAATTTTCCTTGATGGGAGGCCTTAGGAGCTTAAGGAAATATTCAAATAGACAAGAAATTACTCACACAAAATCAGATTTCACAAAACCTCCAAGAACACTACACTTTTCTAACTTAACTTCCTTTAGTTTTTCTTGGAATTTCTTGCCATATTCTTAATCCTTGCACTCTTTTCCCTAGGTTTCTCCCTTGGTTCTACCTAAAATTTAGCCCCTCCTACCCCATCCTAGGTTGGCCGAAACATACAAGAAGAAGGGACAAGAAGAGGCTACCATAGGAATGATATTTTACCTTATTTTTCCTTAGTTTCTTGGATGTTTCTTCCTTGGTTGGCTTCTCCTCTCCAAACACAAAATTTCCTTCCTTGGTCTGACCTCAAAACAGAACCAAATCATTCAAAAAATCCATGGAAAGAAAGGAGGAAGAGAGGAAAACAAGATTGAAGGAAGATGGAGCAAGAAAATCCATGAAATTACCTAGTTTCTCCTTGGCTTTCTTCCTCTTTTTCTCCTCCCTTTGGTGTGCCTAAGAGAGCTGAAGATTTTTTGTATTTTGGGCAGAAAGGGTCGTGCTCATTAAAGAGGAGAAGAAGGGAGAAAAGTGTGGAACTCTTTAGAACATTCAAGAACCCATTATTTCCAATTTTACCCTTCCGTAATGGCAATTTTGTTTCAGCTTCATTTTATCTCCTTTTTGAGAACTGTCTTTTCCATCATAAAATTTAGATTCCCAATTTAATAAAATGCCTTTGGAATCACTCAAATCAGAGCTAAAACCTTCCCGAACAAACTGGTTAAGGTTTGGGTCAACCGACATCGAAAAGAGTACATTGGAGGGGCTTTACCGGTCCCGAGGCTTCCCACGGTTTTTGGGGCCTCTGAGAACCCTGGGCAACTCAAATTTTTCATTTAAAAAACCCTCCTAGGTGTTTTTCCAAAATTGCACTTATTTACGAAAATACCACTGGCTATTCGACAAATTTTTTGAATTACTTCGACCCCAGTTTCTGGGCAACTCAAGGTTCAAATCCTCATTTTCTATTATTTAAAATTTTATCTAAATTTCATTTGGCCTTGATTCATTCATCTAAGGGGACTTACTTTTCAAACTGGGTTGTTTTGGTGTTTTTACAATGTACCAAGCGTTACAAGGCGAGCCATGATAGACTATAAGGCTCCAGCTACCATCACTAGGCTCGACTCTATCATCTACATGAGCCTCTCTAGAGGGCCAACCTCTCCTAGTGTTCACTGTAACATCTGATTTTCTAAAAATCTAAGAAAACATAAGGAAACGCGAGAAACATAACATATGGCTTCTCCGTCAACGTACGAAATTCACCGGATATAAAAGGAAGTCCTCCCAAATAGAGTAAATTGAGGTCTAATAAAATTAGAATAATATTCTAGACTACAAACAATGATGAGTCAAGGCTAGAGGTGCCTTAAAATTGGACAAATAGATGAAAAAAAAAGGATAAGAAAAAGGTCTCGAAAAGCCTCCGAAGTCAAGTATAAAGGAACTAGGGACCAAAATGCAAAAAAATGTTATATGCCAGGCATAATGTATAAATTGCCCAAAAGTTCAGAAAACCCTAGTTTCACCCTATATTCGTGGCTTTAAGCACGAATATCAAAAAAATCAAGCAAGAATCTCATAAATCTATGACCCACGATTAAACTCAGTTTGATGAGACGGGTCTAATGATGCCAAGTTGTTTTGATGGCCGGGTGGGATTCGGTCCGGGATCTGGTTACCCCCATCAGTAGCCATGAGCAAAATAGAAAAAGAAAGTTATAACAACTATAGAAATAAAAATAGCTAAAGGGTTAAGAAACCCTGAAGGAGTTTCAGGGACAAAATTGTAGTAAATGAAAAGTTTATAGCACAATCATAATATAGAACGGTGAAATTACACCTACATACCCGGGTGTCCGATTGACTCCAAAGTTTATGAGGATTGAGGTTAAGGGCCTCTGAACCATGTTTGAAGCTCAGTATGGCCAGAAAGTAGAGGAAATAAAATTCATAAATTTTAGAAGGTCTAAAGGTATGTATTGTATAGTAAAACCTTAATCGGGCCTGGATACCGATTGTTAGACTGTTGTAAGGCCCAATAGTTGATTCTAAAGGCCCAAAAGAGAAGAGAAGATATAATTAGGGTTTTAGAGAAGATGAAACCCAAAGATAAATATAAATTAAAAGGGAAAGAAGAAAAGGATTTTAGTCATTTTAAAGAATTAACCATGGTTAAGTTAGAAACTAACTATGGTTGAGTTAAAAGTTGACCATGGTTGAGTTAAGAAATTAATCATGGTTACTATTCATAACTTAAGGGCTAAGAAAAGGTATCCAAGTGTGTGGCCAAGAATTTTTGGAAGAAGATATTTAGTTATGAAATTAGAAAATTAAAAGAAAAAGGAATGGAAGGTTAAGATTTAATCTTGAAAAGGTTGATGGGGTCCAAATTTAGTATGACCATTTAACTTCATCCAAATTCATCTCCTTCACCTCCATTCCACCATTTTCATGCCACACACAAGGGAGGAGGAGCGAAAAACATGAAGAGAGAGAGGGAGGGAGAAAAAGTGGAAGAAGAAGTGAAACCAAGCAAAACTACCATCATTCTTCACCAAATTTCTTCATCTTCTCCATCCTCCAACCATTTTCTCCAAAGGGCAGCTGCATATTTATCTTTTCTTCAAGGCAAAATGTTGCTCTGAGTGGGAAGAGAAAGGATTTTAGTGTGAGAAAAGTAAAGGAAGCAAGGATTAAGCTTAAAGAGTAAGTTTTCTCCATCTTATACTTGCAAATCACATGCTTTAAGCTAGTTTTGTTAAACCCTAGCTATGAGTCATTTTTGGACAGCATATAAATCATTAGAAATGGAGTTTATATGTTGAATATGAAGGCCTTGAAATGATGTTATATGTTGAACATGAAGGCCATATGAGCTTAATTATTGTTGTTATGTGCTGGGACTTTGAAAAACACAAAGATTGTAATTTTTGAGAAAATAGAAATCATGGGGAGATACTGTCCGAATTTTTCCAAAATTTTTATGGTGTTTTCTTGATGTCTTAAAGCCTTGTGTACCAAATTTCAAGTCCTAAAACATAAAGAAAAAGGCTATGAAATTTTTAGAACCAAAGAAATGCACTTTTGGGCCTAAAACGGAGCTAGATTATGTGATGACCAAAATGTGATGTTGGGGCTAGAATTTGATGATGTTATCCATTCCAATAGATTCAAAAGGATGTTTTTAGTTAGGAATACCTATGGGAAAGCCCTCAAAACTCATGGGATAAAATTCTTAAATTTTGGCCAAGAAATGCATACTATTTGGCCATAATGAATGGGAAGGGAAGGAGTTAGATTTTGCCAATTCCAATGGTCCCATTAAGTTTAAAAAGGTCATCCTACTTTAGAAGTTAAGGTTTATGTGTTGATTGTAATGAATTATCATTATAATTATAGGGTTGATGTTGTTTTAGGAACTCCAAAAGCAAGTAAACTGAGTCCCAAGGATTGAGGACAAAGTTTGCTAAGGTAGTAGCTTTCCTCTCTCTTTCCTTAAGCTTATATGTTTGTATAATGATGAGTGTTATGCTATATCAAGTTGTCATTTATGCTATAAGATGAGACATGTATGCTTAGATTGTGCTTGGCCTTGTATGAAATTCCTTGTATTGCTATGTGATATGTGGCATCTTGACTGGCATTATGTTATCTACTTACATGCTTGCTTGTGAATGAGATTGGTTTACTACTATTGAGATTTCATGATCTCACCCCAAATATAACCTATACTAGGTTCGAGTTCAAGCAAAAAAAGAGTAAAGAATGTGGAGATATAAATCGAGGACCTTACTTTTATGCACCATATTTTGTCATGTAATTAAATATTTTAGATTACTGCGTGTATGAGTTATATTATGATACTGTAAGGTACTTAGGTATGAAATGGAAAGCCATGTATATACCTAACCCTGAAGTAAAAAGAGTATGACTAGCGTGCCTAAGATGCAAGAATGCCTGTGTTTATATAAAGGCAAAATAATAATATGACCAATGAAGGGTAAAACTGTCTAGTTTGTTGTAAGGACAACTTTATATGAATTTATATGTGCTCCATTAAGTATTTTCCCTTTGTAAAGGGCTTAGAGAGCTTAAAATAGAGCCCTGCACCAACCACATATGATTTTTCTATAATTAATTATGTATTTTCAAGGTTGGATAAAATTCAGGGAATAACTAAATGAATAGTGAAATTGTATGAGGAAGTTTTTTAAAAGGAAAAATTTTAATTAGTTCAGGTTTCCATTGGCTTCTCTAAGTTTTATATGAGGTAATGGTAATAGAAAAAGTATTATAAAATAAAGTATGACATTCACCATCTTGCTGAAATATCATAACAAACTATAACATGAAAAAGGGAACACTTCTACCATCAACACACTCAATTCATCCATACACAAGCTTATATACATCTAGGCAACTCATAAATGCAAGCCACAACCCACATCGAGAGCTTGAACCTTTGCTCTGATACCAATAAATGTAACACCATGATTTCCTAGCTCAATATATGCTACTTCCATGTCTCATATCATGAATTGCACAAGAGAGTAGGAAAATGACATTAAAATAATGCATTATTTAGCATTGCGTCGCATATGAAAATTCCATTTAGTGTCACATGGGTGATGTGAGCTCATACATCAAATTATCATATTTAATTACATGGATACAACTCATTTGCATCACCAAAAGTGGCCTACATCTCATGGAAACCAAAAGGAAGCATAAAATACATATATGCATTTTCGGCCAGAATTTCCTCATTTCTATCACAAATGTTGGAAAATTATAACTAATTCTAGAAAAATTGAAATTATGCATTCTTAGCCATTCTAGAAATCTATACATGTCTACTTTATGCTAAAAATATGTCCAGACCATGAAACACAATACAAAAGATGTTTGACATTCGAAAATGTCTAGAGGTCTGGCTATCCATTGGTGCTATCATGGGTTTCTACAGCAAATTTTAAAAATGTCAAATTAATTCTACAAAAATCCAATCTAACAAAACAATAGCAATATAGAAAGCTTTGGATGTTAGTTAGAGGTGAACAATAATTCTGGACCAATTCAGGCACGCCTAGACCTCAAAACCCAATCAAATAGTACCTGAGGTCAGTTTGAGAGCCTGATACTGGATAGGAATTTCAAAAATTCATATCTCCCTCTCTAGACATCCAAATTAGGTGCTTCTAGTTGGCACAAGTCATTAGAAATGTTTAGTTTCTCTGTACAAAATTTCATGGCAATTGAAAATCATTTGAGCCCTGTGTGACAGAAATCATTTTTGGACCAAGTGAACAGTGTATCAAACCAAAACTAGAATTTTTGCCAACTTTGAAAATTCATCAAATATTCTCTAGACCTCCAAAAATTCTGTTCTTTAGATTCCCAAAAGCTCTCAACAAACTCTAATTGTATGCCAAATCTTAGATCAAGAAGAGATCATTTGGACAAAAAGTGGTATAGGTTTCTAAAATGGTCAATTCTTGGTCCATACAAGATACCAAAATATCCAAATGGCTTTCCTTAGGGTTTGGCACCTCTTGGGCAAGTCTAAAAGCATAAATAGGACTTGTATGAACTGTCCAAATGATCCCAAACCTTATGCATCTCAAATTGACTATTCCACTTCCATTTATACACATACTTTCATAATGAAAAATTGCCAATACATAACCAAAATGTGCATATCTATACATACAACTTTAGCTCTCATTCATGCATGATACATAGTATAATTACATATATTTATGAGTTCATTGGTCATATACAACATTAAATTACAACATTTGCTACTTATGTGGCCTTAAAGAAGCAAAATCATGCACTTGAATGTCATACTCTCTTCAGGGTGGTTGGTTTCCATTACCTTACTCTCTTGGTCCACCTAGTATGTTAGAAAATTGGAGAGGAGGGGATGAGATTCAAAAAATTTCAATAGCTCATCTCCCATTCAATCATACATAATATAACACCCCAAAATTAATTAAGGTGTTAATCATGGATTTGGGTTAATTAAAAATAATTAATATGGAATAATTTGACAAGTTAAGTGAATGAAACTTTAGAGGAATAAATTATTAATATGAGTTTGAGATTTAATTGAGTTATAAACCCTCTCTAAGCCCAAATTAAATTAAGTAGGCTAAGGTTGGGAACTAATGGAGGCCCAATAATTTTAGGTGCAGACCCAACTTATATAAGCCCTTGTAATTGGCCCAATACCCCTTATGCAGACCTCAACCAAGTGGGCTCTTGAAAACTTAACCCAACCTAACTAAAAGTCTGAATTTTTGAAGTTGGCCCAACAACTTACAACTTCAACCCAGCAACTAGTGGGAGCCCAATAGGTCCTTGGATTGATAGGTTGACCCATAACCCATTTAGAACCCAACTTAAAACCCTAGAAATCATTTTAGCCACCCCCATTCTGCAAAAACACAAGAAACAAAAGGGAAATTCGGATGTCCAACGGGGAGGCTAGGGTTCTTGACATATTTCCACTATTTCCCACTTCTAGAGCAAGATTTAGCCAAGGTAATAGTTCTATAACTTAATCCCTTTCTCTTTCTCTTCATTTTGGCCCAATTAGTTTTTCATTTGGAGTATTTTCACCATACCCAAAATATGAAATGTGGTTGTTTAGGATTTTCTTAGTGAAATTTCGTAGGTTGGGGCTGAGGGTGTTATTAGGTAAGTATAAACTCTTCATTTTGATGCATTTTCTACTAGTTTAAGACCCTCATAATAGACTTATAGTATAGGCCTTAATTTTGTGCGAATTTTCTTATGGTATGGAGTGATATTTTGATGTTTCTAGTCTAAGGAAGGCAAAATCCGAAATTAAAGGCTCTTGGTGATTGGGTAAGTGTTTCTGAGTAGTTCTATATAGCTTAACTCCTTGAGTAATGGGTTTGCTGATATAAACTGTAATTAGGGATAGTAATGGCTTGATTTTGTGTCCATAGGCTAAAGTAGCATTCAATTGGCTCTTAGAGGATTAGCTACAAGTGAGGTAACTAGGGTTCATGCTAATTCCATGCATATGTTTGTTTTAATTTTGTATTTACTGCATGATTATTGATTTTGATGCTAAATGAATTGGTTGGCTATCTGTTATATGTGATTAAACCTTGTAAGTCTATGATGGAGCTGTGGTGTGGCTACCATCTGTGCATGTGATTTGATCGGGCACCGGGTTATGATCAGACCCTAAATACACTAAGCCTTGGTTGTGCTCATTAGGGATTAGGTGCCGTGGATGGGCCTCTCCCAGTGTTATTGGCCTTTAACATATGAAATTATGGATAGCCTAATTGTTTCATTTACTGATATTGTTAGTGCATTTTCTTATGCTTATATGAAATCATGTTATATGTGAATTAAACTAGAATATATGAATGAAATTTTTTTTGGTTACTGAGATTTGCATCTCACCCTGTTATCATACTTTCAAGTGAAGGCCCTTTAGGTAAGGATAAGGAGAAGCAAGTGGATGACAATCCATGAGCTCCAGCCCTGTGTGGAGGAGGCTACACTTAGGCTAATCTGAGTAGAATAGATGCAATTTTGTTATTCGTTTATATAGCATCATCATGTAATCATGTTGCCAAGTGTAGGCGTTTATATTTTGATTAGTTGGAATGTATCTATTAAGGCATTAAGTCTCATTATATCTTGATATTGGATATATGAACTTATAGTATCTGATGTATGAACTTTGTAAATTCATGATATGGTCTACTATTAGAAATGTCATCATGGATATATTAAATTGTTGATTTGAATCAGTGATGTATGGAATCTCTAATAGAATATGTATTGAATGATAATGGTTGATAGTTCATGAACTCTTATTGTTATTACTCTATCGAATTGCTGATGAAGGGTAGTTGGAGGAGTAAAAATTAACATTTAAGTCTTGAACTAATAATGATAGATAAGTTGGGTAAATTAGGCCAGTGAAAGCTATTGGAATCCCACAAATTAAGGTATAATGACCTTAGGGTATCATTGGAGGGAGAGTGGAGAGTATGAGACAAGGTTTTAGAAGTTGTAGGATCAGAAGGCATTTCGCCGCAGCCAAAATATTATTAGCCATGAGCAATAGAGGTGACGTTGCCCAAGGAGAATGCCAGAGAGCAATTCGCCACGGTGAGAAGTGGAATTAGCCACAGTGAAATGTGAGAGGCCAAATTGGGAGTCATCTAGAGGGTAATTCGTCGTGGCTAAATGGGAATTGGTTGCAAAAAATTTTTTTGAAAATGAGTCAAGCATTCCAAAGAGGAATTAGCCGCAGCAAAAGGGGGAATTGGCTGTGGCCAATAGCGAGAGGCGAGCGAGGTAGGCTCCAAGAGGTTTCCTCACCGCGGTGCTATGTAGGTTAGCTGCGGCGAAGCTCCAACTCACCGTAGCGAAATTTGGGATGATAAAAGAGTGAACCGAGAGTAGTTAGCCAGGACGCAGAGACATTCAGCTATGGCTAACAATCCCAAACTCTCATTCTAACCTAGAAATCTTGGTGTTTTATATGGTAACCTCAATGGATGACTTAGAAATATTGATAAAAGATTCTTGTGAGTTGGAATTAATGGGTAATAGAATCAAAGGCTTATAAATGAGTGTTTGTTTCCCTTGTGTACATGAATGCTTGTAATTATTTGGTTGATGACTCTAATAACATTATGGTTCAAATTTCCTTGCATTTTCCAAATTTAATTAATCGTAATGTCTTGTAACCCTGATTTATGGTTATTAATCATGTATTTTACCTTAATTACAATAATTAGAAGTTATGGTCATCACACATAAAAGATGTAAAATAATTCTTACAAATGCATGCATGGGCATGTTGACATGTGCAAACATTTAAGAAGCAATTTCAACATTTGAGCAAGTCATACATAGCATATAAAGGCTTGCCAAGTAAGTGGATTGGGCCTAACCCATTTACTTGTGGATTTTGGACTTGCCTCACCCATTCTTTAAGAGGTTCTTGGTCTCAACCTTGCTCGTAGGAGTCAACCTCACTTTTAGGAGACTCTTTACTTTGTCTCAACCAATCTTAAGGGTTCTTGGCTCATCTCAACCATGGCTAAAGGTTATTGGCCTCACCACACTCAAGCAAACCAAAATAAATATCATTTAAAAACATAATACAACATCATGGTACCATGGAGTAAGAGCTCATACTAGAATATTTTTCATAGCTTGAAATACACATACACAGATTCAAAGACAAGTAAAGCAAGCAATCATGCATGAGAGAAGGTGGAGAGAGATATCTTGGATACAACCGCACATTTTTTCTCTTGAATCAATGCTCCCTTTCTCGGCCTCACACACACAAAGGTGTGGGGATGATTTCTCTTGACCTAAACACAATTTATGGAAGATAATTAGGTTTATGAAATTAATTCTAAGGCCACACAACTTGCTTAGACTCTAGCTTAACCTATAAACCCCTTTATGGTTCCAAAATGTACCTAATGAAGCAACACCCCTCAAATAAATTCTAGGCTCCATTCTTTCCTTTCAAATATGATTCTTGACTCCTTTTAATCCTCTTGGAGTCATCACACAGTTAAAATAAATAGCCTAACTACATGTTACTTCTTTAGGTTATATTAAAACATAAAGCACCAACTCATTCTCTAGGCTTCCTAAATTTTTCCCAAGGCTTCCCCTCATATTCATTCATCATATATGACTCAAAAATAGGCTTAGAAAAATTTAAAACTCTCCCTAGGTATATAAACCTCTCTTGGCCGAACCTATGGAGGATTTTAGGGTTTATGGACTTTGCTTTATTTTCTTGATGGAGGAAGCACATGGGGAGACTTCTAGAGATCTTAGGAGCTCATTCAAACACTTATTTAGGCATAAGAATTAAGAGATCAAAATCAGATTTTGTAAGTAACAGTTGAAACCCTAGAATTTGCATCTTGAATTTCCATGGTTTTTTGTTAATTCTCTTTGCATATTCTTAATCTCCACACCCTTTTTCCTAAGAATCACCCTTGATTTGGCCTAAAAACTAAGCCCCCCTAGGACTTCTTTAGTGCGGTGAAATAATGGGAAAAGAGGAGGAAGGGATAGAAACCATGGAAGAAGCAATTACCTTGTTTTTCTTATTTTTCTCACTTGAATCTTGTCTTCTTTGGGCTCCTTTCTCCAAATCCAAATTTTTCCCTTAATTTCTCTCTTAAAACAGATTTGTAAATTTCATTATAATCAATGGAAACAAAAGAGAATGAAGGAGAAGAGGTTTGGTTGGAAGAAAGCATAAAAACTACCAAAATTCCTTACCTTCAAGCCTTGATTTCTCTTCTCCTTCTTCTTCCCTTGGTGTGCCACTCTCCTAGGGTTTCTTCTTTAGTTTGGGGCAGAAAAAATATGAGACTCAATGAATGGGAGAGTGTAGTTCCTCTTATTTATAGGTGGAGGAGAATGGCTTTTTCAAAAGTTCCTATTTTGCCATTCGTTTTTGGCATTTTTGTTTTTACTTCATTTTAGTTCCTTTTTTAGAACAGTCTTTTCCAATATAAAATTTAGGTTCTCAATTTAGTAAAATGCCTTTGGAATCACTCAAATCAAAGCTAAAACCTTCTTAAATGAATTCATCAAAGTTTGAGTACACTAACGTTGAAAAACGTTCACCGGACGGGATTTAACTGTCCTGAGGCTTCCTATGGTTTATAGGGCCTCTAAGAATCCCAAAGAACTCAAAACTTTCATTTAAAAAGCCGTTCTATGTGAATTCCAAAAATTACTCAAAATTACAAAAATGCCATTATATTTCGTAAGTTTTTTGTAAGAAATTATTTCTTCATTTTAGCTCTATTTTTCTTTTCATCTGAGCTTAGAATTTTCTTTTTTAGGAGTCTAGAATGTTACTCAAATCGTTCGGGACCTTAAGTAATTCATTTTAGGGGACTTACTTTGAAAACGCACCCGTTTCTATCGTATAACGAAAATCGAACATTACAATTCGGCCAAAGCTGAACCAAGAGAGGGGAGGGAGTTCTATTCAAAAACAAGAGAAAAACTAGTGTTTTAGACTATAGAGAAGAGGAATATGGCAAGAAATTCCAAGGAAAAGTAATAGAAAGTAAGATAGGAAAGTGTAAGCTTCTTTAGGGTTTTGTGAAATATGATTTTGTGTGAGTATTTCCTTGGCCATGTAAGTGTTCCTTGAGCTCCTAAGACCTCTAGAAATCTTCCCAAGTGGCTCTCCCATCAAGGAAAAATCAAAATTTCCAAGAACCCCCATTCTTGTCCATAGTTTCAGCCAAGGCTACTTGGAAGGGTTAGGGAGTGTTTTAAATTATTCTAGTCTTGGTTTGAGACTTTATATATTGTTAGAAGATGGGAGAAACCATTAGGAAAAATTTAGGAGCCATAGATTGGGAAATGGGACAATGGTGTCCATGATGGTGCTTTGTGAAGCAACTTGATTCTAAGCTTGTGCAAATGATTGTGTGAGGGCTCCAAGGACTTTGAATGAGGCCAAGAGACCTAGAAATGGAAAGAAATGGGAGCCTAGAATTTGAATTATGAAGATTGCTTCAATAGGCCATTTATGAAACCATTATGCCACTTATAGAACCAAGTGTGTGTTTAAGAGTGGGTTTAGTGTCTTGGCTTGCTTCAAGTGCATAATTGTGTATTAATTGTGATGTTTAGGCAAGAGAACATCTAACCACCTAGGTGTACTTGTGAGGCCAAAAAAAGGAAGGAACAAACCAAGTAAAGCTTGTATCAAATTAAAGGTAGCTCTCCACCTCATTCTCCTTACATTCTTATGCATGTGTATGTCTTTGTATGCATGTATATGACTTGAGAACATGCCACTTGATGTCTTAAGTTTACATTGGTACCAATGTATATTCTTGAATGGCTTTAGTTGTGAAATTGGCTCTAAGGGTGAGGTGATGCCAAAAGTCCCTTAGTGAAGGTGAGGAGATGCCAAAAGTCTCATGGCATAGGTGAGACAAGGCTAAAAGTCTCTTAGATGGGTGAGGCCAAGTCAAAAGTTCCTAGGCCAAGGGTGAGAAAAATGTAAAAGTCCTAGGATTAGGGTGAGGCAAAAGCAAAAGTCCTTAGAGCATGTTCTTGAATTGTGAATGAATTGATGGCATGGAAGTATGTATTTATGCATGTTCATGTTGAGACATGTTCTAAAAGTGTACCTTTGATGTATGTATGCCTTGAATGTGTGTGTGAATGGGTGTGTGAGCGATTGAGATTTTAGAAATCTCACTTCCCTTCCCTCCATTATCTTGAAATGCCTAGGTGATGTTCAAGAAGCAAGGAATGCAAACCAAAGGTCTTAAGCAGCTACACTTTGACAATTATGTAGTTTTTCTTCCACCTAAATGCCAAAGTGGATATGTACATGTAATTCATGTTACTACTGATTTCAACTCATAGAATCCTCTTATAATTTTCTTAAGTCATCACATAACTTTAACATAGTGAAATTTAAGGTAAGTTAAAAGTAAGAGTTTTGAAGCCTTTACCATAACTTGAACCCTCCCCGCCATGGCTAATATCAGCAATTTCAATCGTATGGATGTTCATCAACATATGTACCAAATTAATCAACATATATGCATTAAATTAGATAAATATCAGCAATTTCAATCGTATTAGCAAATGAAATAGTTGAACTACTAGTGATTATTATCCTATACTAGCAATTATACACAATATGTTAAAGGCCAATAACATCAAGAAAGGCCCATCCATGGCACCAACTCCTCAATGAGCATAACCTAAGCTCAGTGCATACAAGAGTCTGATCACAACTCGATGCCTGATTGAAACATGATGCACAAGTGGCAGCAGTACCACAGCTCCACCATAGACTCACAAGGTCCAATTATAACATATTAGATGGCCAACCATTCATTTAGCATTTAAAATCATGCATGTGCAGTAGATATAAGATTAAATTAAACATATGTAAGGAGTAAACATTAGCCCCGGTTACCTTACTTTGTGGACAATTGATGACGGCTAACAATAGTGCCAAAATCACCCTATGATTATAAAATTAGACAATCACTACTCTTAATCATCATTTATAGCAGCAAATCAGATCCCATAAAATTAAACTACCAAGGACTACTTAGAGGACACTTACCTAGCCACTACAAACTCCGAATTCAAATTTGACGTTCCTCACACCAAAAACTTTAAGATACCTCTCAATTTTCTGGGTAAATTCACACAAAATTAATGCCCATATTATAAATAAACTATACGGATCTTAAACTAGCAGAAAATGCATCAAAATGGGAAGGAAATACTTACTTAACAACACCCCTAGCTTTAACCTCTAAAAATCCACCATAAAAGTACCAAACAACAAGTTTTAGTTTTGGGTGGAAGATAAAAATGCTCCAAATGAGAAACCAATCGGTTCAAATTAAAGAGGAAGAAGAGAAGATTAAGTTATATATAAGTTACCTTGCTGATTTTGACTCTAGAAAGGAAAAATGTTGAAAATATATAGAAAACCCTAGCTTCCACGTTAGACCTCCAAATTTCCCGTGTGCCTCTTGTGTTTTTTTACAAAATAGAATAAAGGATAAGGGTTTTTAGGATTTAAGTAGGGTCTTAGGCTAACCTAAAGGCCCCAAATCCAAGTACGTTCATATTTTTGATTTGTTGGGCCAACTATAAAAGTCCATTGATAATGGGTCTGCACATAACTAAGGTTGGGCTTCTAAGAAATAGAATTAGGTTAATCATATGGCCCAAATTTAATATCCATCTCCCTTTCCACTTAATTAATTTTACTAATTACTCATATTAATTTCTAATTAAGCATAAATTA